>CM027119.1:29649522-29746836 GCA_015476505.1 Urochloa ruziziensis
TAGAATGATACTAGTACAGCTACCGTTCCCCGGCAACGGCGCCAGAAAGCTTGTTTGCGTTCCTTAGCCTAACAGATAAATCCGCAAGCGTACAGATGTCGATATAGCTTTCACCTAGGAGTATTCCAGGGTATCGAAACCACGAGGAACGAGAAGTGTACTAGAAACGGCTCTGGTATATCCAGGGACGATGGGAGTGAAGAAGAACAGATAAGTGGGTAGAGGTAATCTAATGTCGACTTGCTAACCTCCTATCAGGAATACTTGATTCCTCTAGTTGCTTCGACGGCTAGAACGGGAGAACCTCAGAACGGGGTGAGAGAGGGGGTTCTCCGGGCTCAGCACTACTGTTATTAGTACACCCGAACGTGGTGGACTACGAAGGACGGACAGGGCTGTCACCACCTGCCGCCTACCACTGCAGTTCCGTGGGGTGCAACACAACCTGAGGTAGCTAGCCAGCACAGGCACCACGCCTAAGCTTTCAGCTACTGACCTCCCCTCCCGCGAGTAGGGGAGGAAACCCCAAACAAGAGTCGCTGTCACTCGCGCAGACTCAGGTACCCGCAACTAGAGAAAGCATTCAAGAACTACTAATGTACGGAGAGAAAGCAGTAAAGACAAAAGAAGAGGAACTTTACTCGAACTGAAGCTTCATTCCTCGGAGGCACAAAGTTGAGAGGGGCCGGCACTTCGGCTCCTCTCCGGACTCTCACCTCACCACTCTCCCTATTTTCTAAGCTAGATAGGTAGCACTACACTAAACTTGTACTTCTCCCTTTCACCATGGTGAGTTGAATGGGGGTGGAGGTCACCTTTTATAGCCTTCCAAGGGCGGTATCATGCGTAGGGATGACGCCAAGGACCTGCTTAGCTTCCACGCCAAAGAGGAGGAGTAACGGCCACGGTCATAGGCAGGCCGGCCTCATCCAGGCCGTTCGGCCTGGGTTGGTCGCCATTTGGCACCGCCTTTCTCCTGGACGGTCCTGATGCTCTCCTAATGACGATTGCAGTGGCGTTTGATCCACGCTCGACAGTTAGAGGCCGGTCGGCCTAGGCTAGGCCAGCCGGCCTGGCTCTGGCCCCCTCGGCCCTCCGTTGCACCGACACGCTCGTGGACGGTTGCTTGTTGTCTGAAGAGGCGGTTCCGATCCAAAAGTTTGGTTTAGTTGCTGCATGTGGGCCTTCCGCTCCATGTCTTAGGCCTTTCGGTCTCAACTTCACTCATCCTTGTGAAATCTATGCTTGGGGGTACTTTGGTGACACCCTAAGGCCATCTTGCAAAGGTTGAGGTGGTTTGGTGAGGTCCAGGGCCGACCGGCCTTGTCCAGGCCGTTCGGCCTAGGTCAGGCCGACCGGCCGGACAGGTTTCGCCGGCGATTTTCCCGGAGGCGTAACTTTCTCGTCCGGACTCCGAATTTGGTCATCCAAATATCCATTTCGATCAACTCAGAGAGCTCTTCGACATGGTGCTGTCAAATATATGATTTGGGTCACTTTTGCACCATGTCCAAGTCTCCTTTGTCTTGGGATGAACCTTCACTTGCATGACTTCACCGATCTTGGTATTTATGCACCATATTACCTATATTTCCTTGCAAAACATATTGGTGCACAAAACTTGTGGAAATCATTAGTTTAAATAAAATATTATATGAGCATCACTTAGTTCCTTTATTAAGTTGGGAAGGTTGACGGTCAAAAGTAGCATATAGTGGCCGTCAACAGCCCTTCTCACAACCGCCTTTGGATAGCTAACTGACAGGTGGGTCCTGAAGTGTGTCTGGGTATGCTTGGGGTGAAATGATACTTTTAGTTCCCGGTTGTGGGCCTTTCAATCTGTGTGCTTGCACGTGATTGGTCGAGAGTGTGCTTCCTTGTTCTTGTGGGCCCATGGATCTGTGGGAAGCTTAGTGGCATCCCTTGTTTGGCTGAAATTGAGTACTTGTGCCACTTTAGCTTGTATCCACTTCATTTTCATGGTTAGGTGGTCTGCATTCATAAATCACAAACACTCGTGGAACTTATTAGAAATAAGCCCTATCACTAATGTTGATGTTATCATTTTGTATCATTTATGCAGTAGTTGACGGCCTAAATTTGAGGTATAACAGCCGTCAACAATAAACTTTATAGATGAATCCTTAAAATTATGCCGCTTCACGCGGGTGGGAGTGCGACGACGACATACCGCATATGCGGTACTCCCTCCGTCCCAAAAAGAAGGATCATTTTAGGTGTTGGGCATAGATATTAAGAGGAGAAAGTCGCCAACCGCTTCGCACCCGCGTCGCCGCCATGGCGACACGGGCGTCGCCCCTGCTGCCGCTCCACCGGCGGCCCTCGTCTCCACCACCACTGGCCCCCCTCCCTTCCCGCCTCCGGCATCTCGTCGGAGGCCGAAGGGAGTGGGGATCCATCTCCAGGGTTAAAAAACCGTTTGGAACCGGTCCGGTTTGACCGGTTACCGGTCAAACCGGTCTGGTAGCTAAATAGGACCGGTTACCGCTTAAAACCGACCCTACCAAACCGCTCCTAGTGGTTAACCGGTCAGGTTTCACCGGTTTACCGGACCGGTTTTTATTCCCGAAAAAACCGCTCCTACCGTGGTTTTTTTAACCCTGTCCATCTCTTCCAATAGATTCTAGTAGATCGAGTCGAGGTTAGAGTTGGGGTTCTCCATGCCACGTTTCGTGGTATGGGAGATTTGTTTCCTTCTTCTCCTCTCTGGCAACAACGAAGAGATAGGGTGGCTTGGGTCTCTCTATGGCGGCATCGACGAAGGAGGCGACGACATCTACGACGTCGACAACTTTCTTAGGACGACGACATGGAGAATTAGGTTTCCGGGTGGCGACATCGTGGCGGAGATGGTGCCGTTGTCATGGAATAATTTTTTCCGACCACTTTTCCGCTTTGTCGTGGTTAGATCCAACCACGATGAAAGGCTTGTGAGACTAGGTCTGTCCCCCAAGCTGATGTCAATCAGTCTCGGATCGGGTAGATTGGGATCAATCTCTCTTCTCTGGGATCAGTCTCTCTTCTCCATCGGTGGCAGAAAGGGAAAGAGGAAAGACGCAAGAAGGAAGAAAAAGATTGTGCTCGTTGCAGCCTACATAAATGTTGGTCGTCGTTCTTTGGGCGCTTGTACTCAGCCTGCTTGATTGTTTATACAGGTTTGTGATCGAGATTTGGAGCTGCTTAGTGCGTGAGTACGTTGAGAGTGCTATGTGTAACTTAATGATGTACTCATCTTTGATATAATATAATTCTTTCTTGATTAAAAAAGATATTAAGAGGAGAAAGACAGTGATAGAGTTGTATTGACAAATTGAGTAAATGACTTTTTTTTTTGACAAATTTTGAAGTCTAAAATGATTTTTTTTTGACAGATAGAGTATTTAGCGATCCGGGAATCCGACCAAACGCAAACGACAGGGCTTCCTGAGTGGACCGAGTCGAATCCGACCTGTGTGGGTCTCTTTCTGCACACTGTCGTCTATAAATACCTGTTTAAAAATTCTTAATGACCAGTGCAAAGCCACAATCATCCTTCTCTCCTTCTCTTCTCCACTAAGCTTCTCCACCAAACCCTAGCGTCCGCCCCGAAAACCCCAAATTCCAGACCCATCCGGAGGCTTCCTTGCAGGGCGGCGGCCGCCGATGGACGGCGCTGCCTCCCCGCCGGCGTCGATGGAGGAGGAACACACCGGCGGCGCGGCGGATCTGGATCCCCGCCGCCCGGCGGCGGCGCCTGTTAGCCCCTCTCCTTCCCCTCCCCTTTCGTTGAGCTAAAACTCTTGCAATCCACTTCATTTTCTCTCGCGATTGATAAGCGGATTCTGTTCTTTTGGGCCGTGTCGCAGGTGGAGGGTAAAGGATACGCGGACTCGTTGCTCAGGACGTCGCTTCAACTGCTTCGGAAGGGTCGCCCCCCCGAAATCCGGCGCCAAGGCCTGAAGCTTATGATGGTTATTATTGCTTCACTGCGTGCCGCTACTTTTCTGTTTTGCGGATGGTTATGCCCTGTTGCTAAGTCGCAGCTAGAATTAGTGAATTTTAACGCCTGTGTCTGGGCCTCAGATACTTCAAAATTGGTTCTTTACAGAATCTTCTGTTGCCTCTCCAGCGGCAGAGCTAGAGAGAAATAGTGGGGGTGCTGCTCCTCATAACATGTGTAACATTCAATCAAAACATGGTAAAAATTTAGAGCTAATAAGGGATTGCCAAATTTTCATGGGTGCGGCCGCACCCGGCAGCCACAACGTGGCTCCGCCAGTGCCTGCCAGTTTGCATTGCATTGGCAGGTGATTTCCATATTTCATCACTCCCATAGCTGTGCTTGGAAAGACATCGTACTTAACACTTACCTTTAAGCTCTTCTTGATTGATGGTGATTGTTTGTTTGCCTTTTCTAGGACAAGGTAGATGAAGCTATTCCTTTAAACTCACCCAGTAGTTCATTATCGTTTTGCTTAGATATGTAATACTATAAACTGCTGACTGCACATGCAAATTGCTAGATGATACATGTTCCAGCTTCCTTTTATTGGAAGTTTGGAACGCTGCTGCAATATGTTGACAGTACATTTTGTGGGCAGATTAAGAATCTTTCCGTTTGTTTAGAAATCACCTCTTTTGAGTTTTCTGTTGATTATGGGTTACCCTGTCATGGAAATAGTCAACACGCCACTCCTTAGATAATCTACATTATTTTGATTTATTTGTCTGCCAAATTTGGCATTCAAGATAATTGTCCTTTTCCTTGTCAACCATCATTATCTCGACCCACCATTGGTAGCACTAAGAGCAAAGCTTGTCGCAAGGAGCAGGTTTTAAGGTGCATTGGCTCCATGCTCCTCTGTTTGAACACCTCCATCCTGCTCGCCTCCTCGGCCACTACTTGGCAAATACTCCGTACAACTATTTTTTGACTGGCATATGATCGATGGCGAATAAATTGTCAACTAGCTCTGTTTCAAATTCTTAAAATTCCATACTTCCATTCATTATGAACTTGTCACTCTTGCTTTGATATATATTTCTTATTGCTTTGATCATACTTAACTATTAACATTTGCATTTTTATATTGGCAGCACCTGTTGAGCTATAGGTGGGATGAACTTTGCATAGAGGAGCGGTGGGCATCCGATGATATTTCTGATTTGGTAGCAGGGTTATATGGCACCACCTATATATTACCTTCAAAGAATGCTATATCTACTTTAATGGCAGAGGTTCTATTTTTCTTTCCTGATTAATTTGGTCATGTCAGACTGTCAGTGTTGTTTTGTAGGCATCTTTGTCATGGTTACTTCATTCATGTCATCATTCTTTTGTAGGCAATTTTGAGTGGTGGAATTTCTTTATTGATTGATCTGCTACCTTCAATTATTATTCTAGCAAATAAAGGCCCCACCGAGGTGAGTTTGACAACAAATGAAGTTCTATATCCTTTTGTGCCCTGAATTGATGGCATTTAAAACTTTTTTTTTTGTATAAATTGCTAGGCAGAGTTGGCTGCCTTCATTTTTAAGGGGATTTCTGATTTTAGGATTGTTTGTACTGTGGATTTAGATGGTAAGTAACCTTTTTGGTGCTGTTCTTAGTTAACCTCATAATAATTTCATCAATTATTAAATTAAAGCAATGGTTCTGGTTTTAGGTGGTCAATCTGAAGCAATTTTAAGTGGTCTGGATGAGGCTCTGCCAAATATTCTACTGATCCTGTCATCAGTAAGTTATTTTTTTCTTATTGTGTGTTCTTTGTTGGTAGTTCCAAACCTGTCATCAGTAAGTTAGTTTTTCTTATTGCGTCTTCATCATTGGTAATTCCATGTATGTTTGTAAGATACAGTTGTTAATGTGAATCATCATCTAATGTCATATTGTAGTTGCTCGAGAAATATGGTGGATCAGTTCTTGCTAAACACCCAGAGCAGCTAACTGTATCAAGTAAAAAACATGGTTTGACAGTAGCAGCATGCTTGCTTGCTGTGAATGCATATGCGGAGTGGGTTCCGGTGGTTCATCTTGCCAGATCTGGTTTAATTGAGCGGTCAGTATTCCAGCTTTGGATTTGTTTAGTAATATATTTAGTCCAATTGTTGTAACCATGTGATGTTTAATTTTCTAGGTGCAAGTCCCTCCTCAATTTCAGTAACCCCCATGTTCTTGTTTTGCGGTTTTTTAATGTCATCTGCCAGAGGTTTGAATAGTATTGGATACTGTTTTCCTGTAAGATAACAACTTATGCACATCTTTTTCTATAATGCTTGTGTTTGTGGCTGTGTTCGCAGAAGAAGACCACTTTATGCTACAGAGGATTGTGATGCCACAATGAGCCTGATCTTCTGGATCTTGATAGACATTTCAAAAGATTCTTTGACCACATCTAAAACTCATTCTAGTTTTCTTGATGAAAGCTGGCTTGAATTTGCTGGGCGGATTTGTGAATGTTTGGTTGCTATGGGTTCCTTCAACATGCAATTTATTATTAAAGATGGAAATAGGGCCACCCATTTCTTTCGACAGGTCAGTGATTTCCAAATGAGTGACATTGCCTTATTTTGCAGCTTGTTTAGGTTACCATAGCACAGAAATAAAACTTCGGCTAACATCATACCTTTTTGCTCACATGTTTGTTGGCGACTCTGAGAGTATGATGGATCTCATGGTGATAAAGTTCTGTGTAGCTTTAATATTTTTTCTCATTTTTGGCTTTGCAGATGCTGGAATACTACCAACATCATAAGATTGCACTTCATTTTCGATGTTTACAATTTTGGCTGGTATACTTTCGCATTTCACATTACTTCACCAAAATTAATGGGATGTTTCCCTGATGAAATTCTTCTTTGCATAGATGGTGCTAATGGATCTGTCTAAAGAAAAATATGCAGCCCCATATCCTGTGGTTGCTTCTGCTGTCAATTCTGCATCTCTCACGAATTCAGAGAAGAAGGGGAACTGTGCTGCATTGGTTTTTGTTAGTGATGATGTATGTGATGGAATGTTGGATACTTCATTCAGAAGAATGCTCAAGAAATCTGCCGTCACATCTCCTGAGTGGTTGGAGCTATGGAGTGATGAGCTTCATGGAAAGAATGGCTTCATACAGTACCGCGCTCTACTTGTGCGTTTCTTATTTCCTCTTGTAATTGGTTACTTCAGAAGTGTAACACATACCCTTTCAATCAACCTGCAATCAAGTAACTCACTGTTGCCACATGTTCTGTGTTCATTATCTGTTGATCTTTATCAATAATCTGTCCATGATAAGAAGATAGAAGAGATGCTTATGATGGTTCTTATGTCTTCTATCTTTTCTATACAACTGTTGACTTCTTTTATGCAGTTGGATCTCATCAGATTTATTGCCTATGAGAGACCAATCATTGCTGCCAGCAGAACTGTACAGAGAATTAGTTGTATTATTGGAGATGCGAGTGCAATAACAAAAGACCCTAAGGTTGAATCTTTCATGCATATAGCCAAAGTGTTACTGATTCAATTCGACATATATTTGTCTCAGGGATTTACTGACATTTGTTAAATCTTGGTTACTGCATGTGTATCCTAGGATTTTGCTGCTATTGAAAGTGCGCAGCTAGGGCTTGAAACTGTTGTCTGTGCGATATTTGGCGATCAGGCTACGATCATTATGGAAACAGAACATCCTTTGCAGAGAATATGCAAGATATTTGAAGGTCTGCAATCATCAGAGAAACTTTCACATCCTTCTGTTACTTTTGGTTGTTCTACGTTGTGTATCTTATTTTTTGCATGTGAATCAGGCTTACTTGTGCAACTTCTATCTGTGAATTGGACTGAACCAGAGCTTGTGGTTATCCTGGGGCGCTATTTTGATGCGTTGTGTCCTTTTCTAAGACATTTCACAGATGCAGTTGCCATGGTGGTGACTAAGCTTTTAGAACTAATTTCATCAACCTATGTCGATTGTCATGTAAGCCTATTTCTCTCTTGTTCAGTCAAAATAAAAGGGAATCTTGAAGTTGTTGTCTAGAAGCTATATCATATTTCATTAATTTCAACTTTTTGCCCCCTATGCTGTGTTCATTCTAGGACTAGATGCTGTGTTTATAGTGCCTGAATTCCCTACAGGTTTGCTTTAACCTGTTAATTTGAAGCTTCAGGATCCTTCAAAAGCTCAATGTGCCAGATTGCAAATCTGCTCATGCATCATTCACATATCTCAAGCTGTCGATGGAACTTCTCTTCCGTCAGATATGAAGGTTAAGTTTGTATTTACTTCCACATCTTGACTCGGTTTTCATTAATGGAATTTTGCCAACAAACAAAAACTATATATAACTAATTTTGATTTTAATCAGATCTGCTTAGCAATTATTACTTGATTGTTGGTACATGTTATGTAGAAACAAGTTGCTTATTCGATTTTTAAGTGATTTCTTCTTTGCTATCTTGATAGATAAGGTAATTGACTAAGTGTCATTTTATATTCTGGGGTATGTGTATCAACCGCACCGTTGGGCATCCTTTTATTTAATATTTTACACAATTGTTTTGCCAATATTATGAGAATATTGAATTCTGTTATGCTAAGATAATAAAATATTGTTGTGCAGGATTTGTTTTCTGTTCCACACATTACTGAAGAAGATGTCCTGGCCTTTGTTGAAAGTAACATAACTGCTTATTCTGTGGCACAGAAGCACGGTAAGATGCCATCCTTTTGCATTAAGCTATTACATCCTTTTGCATTAAGCTATTACATGCATGGAACCACATGAAAACTCTGTGCACAAAAGTCAAATATATAATCTCCAAACCTGCATATAGAAAATTATACCTTCATATGCAATTTTGCTATGCAAAATAACATGCTTGCTTTGGTGTATATCTGAGTGTACCTGCATTGTTGTTACAATACTATGTGTGCTGTGTCAAAAACAAGAATTTGAGTTGGGAAAGTTAGGATTAAGATTTATGAAGAATCCATTTCTTAGAGAGTCAATCTTTTCATATGTTTCAGCCATCAAATGGGTAATATGTGAGTTGGTTTTCACTGGCTGAATCAAGCAAACAAATAAACTCCTGCTATCCATGCAATTCTTGTTTTGTATTCATAACCCTGCTTGCCTTCTCTGCCATTATTGAAAGCAATAGAGACAAGAAGTGTGAGCAATCATCCAGGATAACCAGATAATATTTGTAACCTGAAACACTCACAACAGGAGAGGTCCAAAGATCACAATGAATTAACTGAAAATTACGAGTAGCACGGGATGATGACACATGGAAGGGGAGGCGAGTGTGCTTCCCCAACTGACACGCATGACAAATATCGCTAGCACTTTTATTACAACTGATGGATGATGAACGTGCTAGAGTGGCTAAGACTTCATGACCAGGATGCCCGAGACGCTGATGCCAAAGCGAGGAGGTGGTGGTGGCGGCATGGAAGCTGGACGCCGGAAAGCGGAGGGGGTACAGGGACCCAGAGCTATCACATCGGACGATCTCTTTCCCCGACTGAAGATCCTTCACAGAACAGCCACGAGGGTCAAATTCCACAGAAACATTGTTATCAGAGGTAAACTGGCGTACAGAAATTAGGTTCTTGATGAGATGTGGTGAAACAAGAACGTTATTGAGACGAAGTGAATGAGGTAAAACTGTACTGCCAGTGGAGAGAACGGGGAGTAAATTCCCGTTCCCGACAACAATGGAGGAAGGTGTAGTGGACTGTGAGGAGGACAGGGAGAGGATACCGGCGTCGGATGTCATATTGTTGGTGGCGCCGGAGTCGAATATCCAGTCGTGGGAGGGCGGCTGCGCCAGGGAGACCGTGCTGAAGGTGTTGGCAAGAGCTTGCTGATCCCACTGGACCATGCCGGGAGGAGTGCTGTAGTAGCCCGGTGATGGAGCGACCTGGCTGTAGTAGCCAGGTGGTGGCGCCGTGGAGTAGCCAGGGTAGTTCCAGAGACCCTGACTCTGGGCGCCGGCGACCAAAGCACTGGGCGCCTGGGCGACCATGGCCTGAGGAGGCACCTGCTGCTGGGGTGGAGGCTTCGGGCGTGGGATGGGCGCCAGAGGAGGATGCTGCCCGGGCCACATGTAGATGGCGCCGCTCCATGGGTGCTGGATGCTCACCATGCCAGGGGGAACCGAGGGGGCGCCCCCGGTCTTGTAGCCCTGGTTGCCGCTGTGAGGCCCGGAAGAGGCCTCGGACGACTTGCCGCCGCCGGAGCGCTTGTCGTAGCGGGGCTTGCCCTTCTTCTTGCCGCCCCCGGAGTGCTGGCCGCCATGGGTGCCGGTGTGCTGCGGCGGCTTGGGGCCAGGAGGAGGGGCGGCAGCCCTGCCCGTGGAGGCGAAGAGGGCGGAGGAGGGTGGTGGAGCGGTGTTGAAGGTGAGCTCCTCCACCAGCAACTCGTTCCGCGCGTCCTGGTAGGAGGGGAAGGGCCGCCCACGACGGATGTGGCGGCCGACGTCCTTGAACTGCTCGTTGAGGCCGCGAATGAGGGTGAGGACGAGCGTACGGTCCTCTACCGGTTCCCCAAGGGCGCGAAGGTCGGCCGCCATGCTCTGCAACTTGCTGCAATAGTCGGTGATGGAGAGATCACCTTGCTTGACGTTGCGGAACTCCTGGTCGAGGATGAGGGCGCGCGTCTCCTTGTTCCCGAGGAACTGGGCCTCGATGGCGAGCCAGGCGCCGCGGGCATTGACCCCGCGGTCGAGAACAGCGTCGGCGAGGTCGGGGGACAGGGTGCCGAGGATCCACGACTTCACCACGCAGTCCATGCGAACCCAATCTGCAGAGGTGGGGAAGGAGGCGTCGGAGAGGACGTGGTCGCCGAGTGAGTACTTGCCGAGGGCAAGCAGCATGGACTCCTTCCACCGGTAGTAGTGGACGGACTTGGTGTCGAGGACGACCGGCACCAGGGCGCGCACGTTCTGGACAGCGACGGCCTGCGCATGAAGATTGAGGACAGCAGCAGCCTCATGGAAGAGCATGCCGTCGTTGAAGCGAGGCGGCGCACGGCGGGAGACCTGAGATGCCGTGTCGTCGTCGTCGTCGTCGGGGGCGCCGCCGCCTGGGGCACCGGTGACGGCGGCTGGCTCCTCAGCGGCCTTCAGAGCCGCCTCGGCGGCGGCGCGTGCCCTGGCGGCGCGCTCGGACGCCTCGCGGGCGCGGGCGGCCGCAGCATCGCGCTGCTGGCCGGCCTCCTGGGCTTCACGCTCGGCCTCCTGGGCGAGAGCCAGGGCGGCGTCGCGAGCCGCCTGCGCGTCGCGGACGCGCGCCTCCTTGGCAAGGCGGGCATCGTCAGCACGCTTGGCGGCGACTTCGGCGGCGACGGAGCCGGAGGGGAGGACAGCAGTCTCCCCATCCGCTTGGAAGCCGGTGTCGACATCCTGCGAGCCGTCCATGGCTGGCGCAGGAAGGGAGGAGGGGAGGGGTGGCGCCTAGGGTTGCGGAAGCGAGACGGGAGGAACCCGGTCTCTTGATACCATGAAAGCAATAGAGATTGCAGGGAAAGAATAGATTGATTAGGGGGAGCACAGCTCGTGTACATATATAGGCAAGGATGGCCTAGGGTTTGGGTACAATCCCATCCAACGGTGATCCTTGCCTAATCCTAATCATCTATACAAAACCCCTCTAGGGGTGAGCCGCACGGCCATAGAGGCCGGCGTGCCCTGGGGCCCAAGGCCCAATAGCTATCGCTAACAATTATGAATCAAATTACCAGTTCCCATCATGTCCCTGACTGTACCATCCTTACAACCAACCTTGAGAATTGGGTAACAACATTATTTTGGTTGCTAAAGCATAGTTTACCCTTGTCCACCCTTGCACACCGTCGTTAATAGGAAAATACAATATTTTCTAGTGAGGGAGCATTAATGTCTTTTTCTTCACAGAAGCAAGGGAATTCTTGCCCAAACTTATATTTCCTTGCCCAAGACTGAGGCTAGGGATGAACAGGCAAGGGAATCAAAATGCCCAAAATTGTCCAAATGAGAAAATAAGCTGGCTGTTATGGCCAACTATCTATATGATACGACAAGTTTTATTGATCGATCTCAACCAAGAATCTCAACAAACTAAGGGCAAGGTAACCCAGATCGCCCTCCCTCGGAGGCTTTGATCCTTTGGGGATTACTTCTTGCTTGCACAATCTGAACTAACTCCCGGCTTATATAGACACCGGTCCTAACAACCAAGAGATAAGACTAATCCTACCGCTCACCAACCAACTAATCCTCCTATTCTCCTGGAGCTCCTGCCGCTGGGCCTTCCTTGTTCCCGGGACGCCGACTATAATGAGCACGGCCCACAAAGGCGTCCACAACACTTCCTCCCGCACTGCGAAACAGCTCGTCCTCGAGATGGAAGTCCGGGTACTCCTGGCTGAACTTTGAGACCTTCTCCCAAGTAGCATCGCCCGCTGGACGCCAAAGCCACAACACCAGTACTTCCCAGGCGCCACGCCGCGGTTGTGCTCTGGCCGGGACAGGGAGAACCCGACCATTCTTGATTTGTGGTAGCTGCACCACCTTAGCCGGCAGCGTCCCCTCGAACTTCTTCAAGAAGACAACATGGAACACCGAGTGGATGCGTGCGCAGCTCCAACCTGTACGCCAGAGGGCCAATGTGCTCCAGAATGTGGAAAGGCCCGTAGAAGCGCGGCGCCAACTTGCCCGCGGACTTGTCAGCGATCGAGGCAGCCAGGCGCTGGTGAAGGCGAAGCCAAACCCATTCCCCAACCTGGAACTCAACCGCTCGATGAAGGTGATCGTGTTGCGCCTGCATCATTTCCTGGGCTTGAAGCAGGTGGTCTTTGATGTCAACGATGAACGCGTCGCAGTCCTAGAGCTGCCTGTCCACGACGGGCACCTTGGCGAGCCCCAGCTCGTAAGAGAGCTGGGACGGTCTTTGATGTCAACGATGAGTGCCGTCTGGAACGACGTATTGTAGCAGTACTCTGCCCAAGGAAGCCACCGCATCCAACTCTTGGGCCTGTCTTCGGCGAGGCAGCGTAAGTATACGTCAATGATGCGGTTGGTGACCTCGGATTGACCATCCGTTTGGGGTGAAACGCGGTGCTTCGTCGCAGCTGCACTCCAGTGAGGCTGAAGAGTTCGGTCTAGAAGGCGCTGGTGAAGACCGGGTCGCGGTCGCTGACGGTGGAACATGGCACGCCGTGGAGACCTACGATGTTGTAGAAGGCGCGGGCCATCGAAATCGCCGTGTAGGGGTGGCTAGAGCGATGAAGTGGGCATACTTGGAGAAGCGGTCGACGACGGTGAGGATGACAGACTTGCCACCCACACGCGGAAATCCCTCAACGAAGTCCATGGCAATGTAGAGCTTGGAACTTCCAAGGGTTGCCGGAGGCCGGCCGGGTGGTGATGCTCCATCTTGTTCCATTGGCACATCGTGAAGCCCTTGATGTAGTCGCGGACGAGGCGCGACGCTCGCGGATTCAAGAAGGACGCGCGAAGCCAGTGTAGAGTTTTTTGAACTCCATGGCCGGCGCCGTGGCGAGGATCTTCGGCCACAACGCTGAAGACAAGGGCACGAAGACGCGGCCGTTGTGGAGCATGAAGCCGTCGACGACGGTCCAGTCCGCCGTTTTCTCACCCAGCGCAATTTTCTCCTTGATGGTGATCTCGGGCAGGTGCTCTGTCTCGTGACGGAACTTGTCGAAGAGGTGAAATGCTGGGGACGACACGACGCGTGTTGCGGCTATCTCCTCGTCGCGCCGTGACAAGGCATTCGCCACCGTGTTGTTCTTGCCTGGAGACGGTGAAGTCATAACCGAAGAACATACTTACCCAGGTGTGCTGCAGAATGGTGGAGAGGCGTTAGTCCAGGAGGAACTTGAGGGAGTAGTGGTCTGCTCCGTTACAGGTGACGCGATCCCCATTCGCGACGCCCACGGTCATCCCGTTCGAAGAATGTCCCATCCTGCACGCCGCCTCCACCGAGATGAAGTAGTGTGTGGAGCCGGAATCGACGAGTGCACGCAGCTTGCCGACGGCCAAAGAGACCGCAAGGTGCATCGCCATGCTGGTGGTGATGCCGGTGATGGCGTTGGCGGAGATTTGCACGTCGTTGCTGTCGACGTCGTCGGTGGGGACCTTGCCGTCGGCCTCCAGTAGGTAGATGCCGCGCATCGTGCACTCCTTGAGGTGCTTGCGGGAGAACTTGGCGGGGCAGTTGAAGCAGAGGCCCTAATCGCAGCGTTTCGCCATCTCCTCAGGCGTGAGACGCGAAAAGCGTGCACCCGGTGCCGGGCGCGGCATCGCCGCCACTTGCAGAGAGACCGAGGCGAAGCGTTCAGTTGGCGGCGACGATGGGGAGGTGCGGTGGGGTGGACCGCGGCTAGCGCCACGGCAGCCGTGGCGGGAGCGGTCGTCATGCTGAGGCCAGCGTTCGAATGCCCGGGCGAGGCCCATGGCGTCCTTCAGAGTGGCCGGGCGGTGTAGCTCGATGTCGACGTAGAGGGGATCGCCCAGGCCGTTGGTGAAGATTGCGATCTGTTGTGCCTCGGAAACGTCTGCGCACAGGGCCAGGAACGTGAGGAATTGTTCTTGGTAGTCCGCTACCGAGTCGGTGCACCTGACGTTGGTGAGCTTACCTAGCGAATTGCTGTGTGTCGGCGGCCCGAAGTGAAGGTTGGCGCTCCCATGTTGGCATGCCCTGGTTGCATTCCAGACGGTAGTACCATTGCTGCGTGGCGCCCTCGAGGTGGTAGGTGGCAAGCCAGACCTTGTCCTCGTCGCTGCACTAGGCCTGCCAGAAGAACTGCTCGCAGCGGTGCCCCCAAGTGATGGTGTCGGTGGAGCTGTCGAACATGGTAAAGCGGATCTTGTGGGGTGTCGCCAGTGTGATTGTGGACAATAGACGTGCCCAGGACCGCCTTCCCCTTGTTGGCTGCTCTTGACGACTCGGACTGCTCCAGGTTCTTGGACTGGACGACGTTGACGGCGACATGGAGGCGGGCTTGGTCGACCTTGACGGCTGTGACCTTGGTGAGGACGTCGGTGATGAGTTGCTTGAGCTCGGAGGTGGTGGGCTCTGCCATGGCGACGAGCCAGGGACAGATGAGGGTGGTAAGGGTGGGAGGTTTCTGCGGAATTGGCGGTGGCGGCGGCTGTGGTGGTGGCGCAGGAAGATTGGCTCTGAACACCAAAGGTGATATGGCAGGTTTTATTGATCAATCTCAACAAACTAAGGGCAAGGTAACCGATATCGCCCTCCCTCGGAGGCTCTGATCCTTTGGAGATTACTTCTTGCTTGCACAATCTGAACTAACTTTCGGCTTGTATAGACGCAGGTCCTAACAACCAAGAGATAAGACTAATCCTGCCGCTAACCAACCAACTAATCCTCCAATTCTCCTGGAGCTCCTGCCGCTGGACCTTCCTTGTTCCTGGGACTGCCGACTATAATGAGCACGGCCCACAAAGGCATCCACAACACTATATTCCCTTCCACTTGGCCACTGGATACTAGTGGAATTGGCATCCACTTGAGACACATTATTACCTATGTCTTGGTTGGATGTCTACCTGAATTTTAATGTATGATTTGTTTTTCTGATGGCCATATATATTTAAGTAGGGTGTGGTGCTTTTCTTCTTCACCATCTTATGTAACTATGGCTATAGACATTGTTTGTAGAGAATATGCTATCTAATTGTAAAAAACATGTTTCCATATTCTTATATGCTTCTTTTCCTCCTTCAGCAAGCAGAGAAGGAAATAAGGATGGAGGAGCTACACACCCTTCCTCTGGCTCTTATATAATGCCATCTATTCCAAATACTTATATGACATCAGGACTGCGTCCTTGGGCTCAGAATGTTCAAAGTTTGGGCTTATCTACTGCTCTTTCCTATTTTCATGATCTGCCCGCACCACAACCTTCTTTCAGTTCCTGCTCCGCTCCTTCGTTTGCCCAATCTAATGATATTGCTTGTACAATGAAACACAAGAAATTAGACCACAATCTCATCATTTGTCCCCGACTTTATCACACCTCTTTCCCAGTTCATGGTTCAGTTCCTATCTCTTGGTTGAGGTTGGGTACAGAATTCAAGAATGGAAATGAAGCCAAGTGTGTGAACCTTAGTCCAGGATGTCAAATGAGTACTGGTGTTACTGATGGATCCACCGAGTTTGTTGGCGAAAGAAATCTGGTAAGCATATCCACTTTTTTGCCAGTCTCTTAATAAGTTGTCTTGTATGTAAGGAGTCTCACTCACTGAGGCAGTGGCCTCGGCAGTTTTGGCATGGGGCTGGAAAGCTAAAGAAGCAATCTGGATAGCTGTATTAGTATTTACCTTGTTCAATTGTGGCATGGCCTGACTGGGTGATGGGCCAAAAACTACTCATTAGCCATCATAGTTCACCGTTTTGCTTTTAGTTCAGGGTAAGCTAGTCATTAGCCATCATAGCTCGCCGTTTTGCTTTCAGTTCAGGATAAGCTAGTCATTAGTCATCATAGCATTCGGTTTTACCTTTTAAGACTGAAACAACTATTGTAGCAGAACAGATAGACAGGCCTTCGTGATTGTTTGTTTAGTTGAAAGTATCTTTCATGGTGCAGGGCATTGTGGGAACCAAGTCATGCCATCAAGACAAGGGCCAGCTACTTCTTCTGGAGCATAATATCCTATCTGAAGCATTTGCCGATGTGACATCCTTTCCTAGGTATTATTGACAATGACAATTACACCTTTCATATTTTCTTATTCATAATATAAAGTGCGCTAAGTTATGGTGTTACCGTTTCTGTTCATATTAGAGAGGAACATTTATTATTTGTTCTATTTCAGGGTTCAAGACATGGAGCATTTGCTTACAGATATTATGAACATTTTGAACAAAATTTGGACCCAGTCAGACTGGGAAGACAAATATATGCGTAATACATATTGTTTATCTGGTCTTTTTGCCAACAACCAATTTAGGAGGGCTGTTTCTTCGTTGGTAAAATCATTTGAGAAGTTGCTTGGTAACAGAATTCTGGAGTCTAAAGGAACTTGGGAAGGGCCTTCAGCGTCTGCTGATTGCATGTACTCATCTACCCTTCCAAAGTTAATGCTTCCCCTAATCTTACGGGTAAATATCTATCTCCAACACTTTGTTTCCTTGCATCCATGCTAATGACATGATGCAACAAATTCAGTGTACTAGGGTATTTCGCAAGTATGCAGGAAAAGAAAGCCCACCGTTCACACTCGTTTATGAGCTCTCCCTGGGACTTTTCTGTTGCTTTATCTGTAAATGTACCTTAGGATCAGTTGTTATTTCTGGTCTTTGGATGTGACTGCATTTATTAAGTTTAATTGTTTCCCTTCAGGTTCTTAATTGTATACAAATGCTATGGAGGGAACCAATTTCTTATGATCTGTCTGGGTTAACAGCCAAGGACATAAAGTTTATATTAGAGAACGGTAAACTTCCTGACAGTGGTAAACTTCCTGACAGTGATGAAGCTGAAATGCTGCAGAGTGCAGAAACTTGGTCACAGAAAATTCGAGAAACTGGGTGAGTGTGCTGTTTTTGGGCAGTTGCTTTTTACTTTTTAATTTCCAACACAGATGCTATTTTTTAAAATACTCTGAACCCTACATGGGAGGGAAATTGTCTTGCTGTTGAGGTTTTTCCAATAAAAGCTTCCTAATCTATTTTCCATGTTTGTCTTCATGATATGTGCTTATATATTCTTGAAGAGACAATTCCTTCTATACAATTGAAAAATACAACTCGTCCTTTATGTGCCATTGGAAATTAGCTCGTCCCTTCCACGCCACTGGTTTTAATTTCCCATCCCTTCCATGCCATTGCCGTCACAACCCATTAACAGACCCGTTAAACTCACACTTGAAATTACAATAATACCCTTAGCATCTTGTACTATTGTTCTTCTCCGGTATCCTATGCGGATGCCCGAGGTAGAGCCGGCTGCGCCCCCGACGCAAGCCAGCCCCACCGCCGCAGCTTGCAGGCGCCGCCGCTGCTGAGAGCCACCTCGTCCATGGCCGCCGCGCTGCGTACCGCATCGTGCCGGTGCTGTTTGCGTGTGCAAGTCGCCTTGGGAGTCAGCCTCGTGCTCGCGCCGATCCGGCTGCAAGGCCCTACAGGACAGATTAGACTAGCACTCCCACCGCACTGCCCATCGCCCACCGTGCTTGGATCGTGCTGCCGCAGGCCAAGCCTCTTCCCTTTGCCGAGCTCGCCCCCACACGGTTGGACATGCAGATGCCGCCCATCCTGCACCACCGCGGCCGGTGCATGCCCGCCTGCCGCCACGCCAAGCCGCTGGGTGCCTCGCCAGGCGTCCGACGATGCACGCCCTCGCACCCGCGCCAGGCTGTCGCGGCCCAGTCTGACCAGCGCCTTGGCCATGCTGCATATCCTACCGCTGGATATGGCCGCGGGCAGCAGCGCCGCTTGACCTGGCGAGGTCCACATGTCGGCTGCATTTGGGAACCCCGTAGAGCGCCGTCGGGATCCGGCACTTCAATCCGCGTCGCCGGGGTCGAGGAACCCCGGGTCCGCGGCGCATGCGGCGTCGGCGCAGAGGCGGAGCACGAGCTGCGGCTGGTAGGTCTCCTCTCTTGCAGGGAGACAACCCCCGGGCGCCGCCCCTCAGAAGACAGTTCCAGCCTCAGCCCCCGGAGCACTGCCGCTTGGGGCTCGACTCGCCGCAGTTGTTTTCTCGCCGGCAGAGGAGATGGTATGCAGGGTGCAGGTGACAACTCCCCCAGCCCCCAGCCTGCTCTGCCATCTAATCTGCCCTCCTGAGAAAAAAAAAACTGCCCAAGTCTTGCATCTCCGTTCAAGCACGAGCAAACTGGATGTAATCTCTTGCACCCTCTCCATTAGTGTGTGAATTACTGAATGCGCATCATGTTTGTTGCCTCAATTCCTGCCATCCTGCGCAGTGGCCAGCGATAATCCCCTGGATCATGGTACCAAACTAGCCATCAACAGCATCCTCTTGGCCTCCAATGTTACCGTCCGCCCACCACATGTTTGATAGAATGCTTCTGAGAGGTGCTTTCTTGCTTGTTCCATGCTAACTGTCTTGTTAACCTTGATCGGTTCTATTTTTCATTTGAGTTCTTTAGCTGAAATGTATTGCCCACCAGCTGTAGTGCTCTTGTCTAAACCAGATAGACCCTTTAAATGTGTAAAATATTTCTGTTTAGTCAAGACCAACAATTAGAATTTTGGTTGCACTTAATTTTTTCTGGTCGATTCAAATGTCAGCTCCTTTCGTGGACTAATAACACATCACTTTATTTAGGTTCGGAGCTGGTTGCAATCATATAGAGTTATATGCCCTACAGCTAATCCCTATAAATAGACAGCGTGGAGATGTTTTGCAACAGGCAATCCATAGTGATCTTTGACCAGAGGGATGCATGTATAATGGAAGTCCGAACCTAATGCCATGATTTTGCACTTATACATGCATAAAGTAATTAGTAAAACATAATATAATATATAATGTAATTTTCAGTAAGCAAATTTGATGGCATTCTAATGGACTTGCTGGATGCATAATTGTTTTTCAAGCATGTATTTATGTTATTAAATTCACAAATGATACTCGTACATTTGGCAAATGATAAGTGGAGGTGCTGGATAGTAGATATATAAGCTCCCCCATTCTAGAATATCTTTCATCAGAAGCACAATGACATATTCTGTTAGTACCACTGATCAAGATTTCCTTTCATCTCTTCCCACTAAAGCGAGTTTTGAGGAAAGCATAATATTCAGACATACCAGTTCTGGGAACTCCTTTTGTCGGGTCCTTCCTATTCTAGCAGCCTCTTCAGGACTCTTTGCCAACTTTAGTTCTTGGACAATGGTTCTTGCTTGAGGATTGCCAATTCCAACAAATTTATGAGCCTGAAAATACATTAGGGGCTTATAGATTGTCCAAACAATGATGTTGCACCTTATAAAAAACATTTTTTTTCCTTAAAAATAATGATGGTGCACGGTTATAAAAACAAATTAGAACACTTGCTGGCACACATGCAGCAAGAGGCAACAGAAAACAAAACTTGGTAATAGTGTTCCCCTGTTGGTCATGTGAAATAATCTCCATTTTCATCGGGCATGTGAATTGGATGAGGAGAAAAGTTTGAGAAAGCCCCAAAAGTATCCCAAGTCTTGTGAAAGGAAATAATATTTGTTTCATATAGAGATACTTCTGGATCAATGGAAGGTATTTCCTTGTGGAAAAAATGATGTAGTGGCAACAGTCATTCATGTGCTTGAAGAATTTTTTTCTTTGTTTTAGTGCTGGTCGGAATTAAAATTACTGGATTACCATCTTGCAATGTGCTATGTTTTTAGTCCTTTGTAAAATGAGTGTAGGAAACTGAGCTGTGATGCTGGATTGTGTACTTTTAAAATTCTGTTATTCTTGATATAGATTGTATACTTCTAAATATTAAAGCAGTTGCACCAAATGGCAATCTGAATTTTGCTAAAACGTCAAGAAGAAAACATATGTTGATTGAAGTTGAGACAATGCACCATCATAAATCATTTGAAGTTAGATATATTTTCCAACCTTGAAAATACAAGGTAAATGTTTGTGGACTTCTGATCATGGCTGGGATGGGCTTTCATTTTTATGGAGCTAACAGACTTTCAGTTTTCTATTGACTCTGGAGATTTTGGTTGTTTGCAATTATAAAATCTCGGTTATTTAATTAGCATTATCAAATTAGGCCGTAGCGTTAGTGCGAGTGGCACATAAGGGATGAGGTTTATTTTCCAATGGCATAGAGGGAATTGCCTCTTGTTTTTTGGGAAGCAACACTTAGTCTTGCACAAATGATTATGAGCTCGCTTAACGTTTCATATTATTGAGCACAAGTTATCTGTACAATGTTGCAGGTACAATGTCATTGGTTTGTGTGCTTCTGTGAAGGGAGCATTCTATGGATTATTAGACACGTCATCTATCATCAATGTTCTCGCTGAAAATATGAGATCAATGGAATTTAATCATTTGGAAAGCTTATACGACTTGTCTTCATTCCGTTGGTTAAATATTGCCCTCGTGACTGTTGGGATGAATGGATGGTCGGGTTGTTGGAACCTGTATTTAGCTACTGTGAAGAGATCTTATATTATGCATGGTTCACTTTTCTTCACGAGGGCAGGGCTAAAGTTCCAGCTTATCTTGGTAATCCCAGTGGACCAGAAGAAATAGTCAACCAATATGAAAAGGAGATATTACTTAAATTTACTCGCTCTATATCTGATCTGCTTGGGGTTTTAGCGTCAGAAAGACTAAATAGTGGACTTTCACTTTTAAGTTATCAATTGAAAACTAGCACAATGGCTGGTGTACAAGACTTAAACTCCATATCTTCCAACTCCATTATTGGGTATGGAAATATTGGATGTGTTTTCTTTGTGTCGTTTCAGCATTCAAGATGTTTTCCAACCTCTTATTTATGATTACCTGTAGGTATCTTTTACTCCATAACTGCTTTGGGAGGTTAAGTATGTACTTGTTTGGGTGTTTGGCGGATTATCAAGCAGCGGAGAAAGCATTGCCATTTTGCTATTCTTTGATCCATCTTGCAAGGGCTACTAATCATGAGAGACTGAACCAGTTTATTCTTAATGAAATGCTTCCAAATATTATACTGCTTCTTGGTGTTGATGTGAAGAGTGCAATCTCACAGCTTAGTTGCTCAATAAATTCAACCACCAAAGAAGATGCTATGAATAATGTTACGCGTCTTTGTCTGGAAATCTATGAAACGTATGTGGATAATCTGGTAAGTTCTCAAGTTTACTTCTTTCCGTCCTGTACTTGTAAAAATAGTGATTCCGAGGGTTGGAACTACATATGCTTCAATGCCGCGCTCTATTCTTATTACTGCTAGTTCTGTATCTTAAATCTAATTACATTATGCTAAACTAAATTAATTTAAACGAATTTCCTACAAAGTAGGATAAATCCATGTTCCTATCTGGGAATTGGTGGTTGCATGGTCATCTGTTTCCCTGGATGACAAAGCTGCATTTTTTTGAGTGGAATACAGTAGGGGAATCCCTACTATGGTATTTATTATAAAGATTAATAAAAAGCAGAGGTAAAAATACGAAAGAAAGAGCTCTCCTGCATACGTGAAAAAAAGAAAGAAATTTCACAGAAGGCTATTCAGACAAGGCTACATGTTGATTTAAATCATGTGTGGCTGACATACTAGAAGCAAATGGACAACTTTAGATTGTATGTGTAAAGGATATCAACTCCAGGACCAATTAGCATATCAAGTTATGTACAGTGCATCTATTTGGTGCATTGTTAGAGGGGAGAATGATGATAGTAGGTGTGATGTGCGGTTCCCTGTGACAGCAGTCTATGGTGGCGGAGTGGCAACTGCGTCAGCTGGGGCAGGGGTGTTTGCTGCGCAATGGTAGGGAGAATTGGGAGGGTAAACTTCTTTATTCTGCCTAATGACAATGGCACCCTAAGGTCAACAGTTTGGATCCTTTACAAAGTATATTATTTTTCGTAAGAATTAGGTCACCATTGAAAGAGAGAAAGGTTTGGGAGAATAATGAATGATTAATGGGGAGCAAAGGCTCGAGTACATATAGGCAAGGGTGTCCACTGAAATGGGAAACAATCCTATCAGGGGAGATCCTTGCCTATTATAACCAACTAACCAAAACAGAGAGGGGGCGCACAAGGCAACATGCCTGTGCTGCCGCACCTCCCTAATCCCAAAAGGGCTTGCCAAAATAGCAAGATCCCTTGCCTGATGTAGACCACGCTAACAACCATCATTTGACTCCTAACTTATCTCGGAAGTCTAAACAACCTTGTGGGCAACTCCATGAGAAAGGGCAACAGTGGCAGGCGGCAGCTTAGTGGCTGCACCCCTCCTGTGGCCTGTGGGTAGCCCTGTTTTCCACTGTTTCTGATCAGGTCTGCCCTCCTGGCCCATGGGCAATAGACCCATAATAGGACCACTGTTTCTCGTACTCCCTCCGTCCCAAAAAGTCATCCCAGGAATTTTAGGACAGATTAAGAAAAAGTTAAAATGATCTTGATTGCCCCTATTGTTTTGCCATATTTGGTGCTACCTGACTCTTGCATGCCCACATGCACATGCAAACATTGCAAATTAGTTATTACAACTTCTTTTGTGGGACAAATTTTAAATCAGAAATGATCTGTTTTTTTGGGACGGAGGGAGTATTTGCCAAGCCCTTGTGTTATATTATGCTTGGTACGACACACCTTACAATCTTGTACAAGATGGATAATGATACATGATAGAAATTTGACCTCTATTTTGGAAAAAGAAGACTTGGAAAGGGTGTTATACTACAGTGCTACAGTAACATAATCTGTGGGCTGCTCCTGCCAGTTGCTTTATCATATTTTAGTTTGGTTCACCTTAACATGCTATAAGGGTAATTTTGAAATGTTAAAGTAGATCAAGGGTGTTAAAGTAGATCGGTTGAGATGGTTTGGACATGTCCAACGGAGGCCTCTTGAGGCGCCAGTGCGTAGTGGGGTTCTATAAAGGGTAGATAATGTAAAGAGAGGTAGAGGTCGACCTAAACTGACTTGGGACGAGTCGGTCAAGAGGGATCTTAGAGAGTGGAATATCTCCAAGGAATTAGCTATAGATAGATGCGCTTGGAGACTTGCAATTAACGTGCATGAACCGTGATCTTTTGTTTCTTCTCTTATTTACCCCTAACCTTATCTTTGGTCTTGTGCCGTTTTATGTCTTTCTTATCCTTGTTTCTTTTGGGTTTCATCTCTAGCCTACCCCAACTTGCTTGGGACAAAAGGCTATGTTGTTGTTGTTGTTGTTGTTGGTTCAAATTTGGAGGGACCTTTCCCATGTGAAGTCAAGCTTGATCAAACATTGTAACTCCATCGTGGTTTATACAGTATGTGCTTTTATCAGGTTACTGCACGTGAAGAGGTGTCTGATCGCTTTAGACATTGGCTAGCTAAGGAATTGGAATATCTTCATATGTGTGCTTCTAATGCTGTGCCAGAGGATTTCCCAAAGGATGTTGTGTGGAATTGGGAGGTTTGTTTTCTTCTTATTTTTAATACCCCAACTTTTGTACCATGACTTTCCTTTCAAGTGACTATTTTCCTTCAAATTTGTTACTTTTTGTACTCCTGCTTAGCTTAATGAAGAATTTGAAAGATACCTTCCTACCTATATGAATTTGCTGGAAGAAGTGGATGCAATGGATGACTGCTTGGAGGTAACCTTTTGGTTCTGTTAAAATGTTTGTTCCATGTTCTTTTAATTTACTGAACTTATATCTAGTTGTAAAAGTAACTCATAATTAAGGTGTAACTATTGCCTTGTAGCTTTATAACTCATAACTTGTTAGCAATTTTCTACATATAGTAGTTAGTATTGACTTAACTCCCAAGTTATTTTTGATTATTTAGGGTTACTTTCTTACCTAGCCCTCTGTTGTAGTCTGTTATGATCTTTTGCAATCGCTGATATGCCTTAGCCGCGTCCTCTCTCCCACTCAACTCTTACAAAATTTTAGGTTGGATCTGCCAAACCTGGTCCCCTTCTACTGTAGCCATATCCAACGAAAGCATCTACTCGAGTTCCTCCTCTGGCCTCTAACCCATTTCTCTCTCCCACCATCAATTGCCTGTTGCTGCCAGCCTTTGCCAGCTCCTCCAATCACAGGTTCCCAACTTTCAGACCTTGATGCCACCAACTTCTCAAAGTGGAGTGTCTTCTTCGCTGCCCTGCTCAGCCGCCATGATCTTCTCCACCATGTTGACAGTTCTGCCCTGCTCAGCCAGCCAACACTGCCTGGATCGAGGATGATTTGCATGCCATCTGCGCTGTCATGTATTCTAACAGTTCTAATGCAGACTAACCGTACTATAATATCACTGTAGTTCTCATACATGTATCCAACTCAAATAAATCATAACTGTAAGATTGTGTATACTGCGTGGATTGATAGTATTGCATTGAGCCCCTAGGGCGGTATATATGAGAGTACATGGCTTGCAGGGCAAGTAGCCTCTCCTAGAGATAAGGAAGGTTATCTCGGGATTACATGAATCCTAATCTAACCATATCCGGAGTTGCCTAATACTCAATATACGCTAACATCCCCCTGCAATCGTAGCGTTCGTAGCGTTAGCAACACGAACGGTCAGACTGGAGAACAACGGAGAGATATCTTCTCGCAGTCGGAATGCCGGTGCAAGCGCTTCGACTGGAGTAGCTCATGCAGATGATAGCCCCTTAGTGCCGAAGTAGCTGAAGTCGAGGTGGTCGTGGTCGAAGCCGTGGAGGAGGGGTCGGGTGATCCCGACCCCAGCGTGGCCGCTCGGGTGGCGCCGTGTGGTCGACTCGAAGACGCCGAGTGGTTGACCGGAGAGCCGAGGTGCCACGCGTACGCAACAGCTTCTGGTGGCAGGGTCTGCAGGACGGTGCGGCTGGATGGCGATGGCACAGCTGAAGAGCGCGGCTTACTGTCGTCGTTCAGCACATCGGCGGCGGTGTCTGCGAGTTTGCGGCCTGAAGCACTCGGAGTAGAGGCGCTGAGTCGCCGACCGGCGGCACTAGGGAGCGCCGAGTGGCCGATCGGAGGTGCCTGGAGACGGTGCTGAGTCGCCGAGCGGCGGCGCTAGGGAGCGCCGAGTGGCCGATCGGAGGCGCCTGGAGGTGGTGCTGAGTCGCCGAGCGGCGGCACGGAGAGTGCTGAGTGGCCGAGCGGAGGCACCCAGTGGTTAGCTGGGGGCGTCGGGTGGTCGTCCAGGGGCGCCGAGGGGCGGCGAGGTGGTGCAGGCGCCGTCGCTGCAAGGCGGCGACACCGACAATAAGGCTCGATCACGAGCGTTGTCACTGCAGCCTGAGAAGGCGCAGCAAAAATCTCGTCCTTCAAGGGTGTCGACGATGATCGGCGACGAATGGCTGGGCGACGCAACCTGATCTCTGATCAGGAAAAAAAACAGCAGCAAGAAGAGGCCTGCGGGTACAATCTCGGGTGCACCTAGCTTTACCCCCAAACTTATCCTCATCTCATCCCGTCGGTTAACCGACAGAGGAAACAGAGAGAGGCAGAACGAAGGGCAAGACCTGCGTGCAGCCCAAGCGGCTCCTCTGCTCCGGCCGTGCGGCAGCCTGACGACCTCGAGAGTCCTCCCCCGCAGCCGCGACATCGCGGACGGGGGCGGCGGCGCTGAGGGAGGGAAGCAGGCCCGACGATGGCGTGTAGGTGATGGCCGGCGGGGAAGGGCGAGAGGGGCAGAGCCCCACGGCGCTGCGGTCCGACGTTGAAGTCGATCGGTGACGGAGCCGAGTGGGACGACGACGCGGAGTCTTGTAGGCCCGGCGGTGGTCCCATGGCGACGTGATGCTCGACGAGGACGATGAGCGCCGCCACCATGGATCGGCCATGGGAAGAGGTAGGCCCTTCTGCTGCTGCTTGCCCACGACGGCGCGACGGATCAGATCGATCCGCGGCGCATCCTACAGGGCGCTGCCCCCGGCAGAGATCGGGATCGATCTCCCCAGGGGCGGCGCGGGTGGCAGCGGAAGCGGAACCCTAGGTTAGAACCCGGACTCGTGATACCATGTAAGATTGTGTATACTGCGTGGATTGATTGTATCGCATTGAGCCCCTAGGGCAGTATATATGAGAGTACATGGCTTGAAGGGCAAGTAGCCTCTCCTAGAGATAAGAAAGGTTATCTCGGGATTACATGAATCCTAATCTAACCATATCCGGAGTTGCCTAATACTCAATATACGCTCACAATAACATTTTAGTAGTATGTTCTGAGACATTCTACACATGTAATTTCATGTTTTCCAACCTAATTTTAAAATTTCAAATTTACTGGCGGGGTCTCCAAATTATCAAGGGCCAATTGCAAAATTGCCCGTATTTTGATTCCTAACTACTTGTTTGCCCTCATTTTTTTATCTTTGCATCGTTGCCCTCGTTTTTGGAATCTGGATGTTCAATTTGCCCATGCTCTGTCAAGTGCAGTTCACAGTGTGAAGTCAGAGCTCAAAAGACGATTTTACCCTTGCATGTATTGGCCCTCCGCCACCTCTACATTCACTGACGCGCGGGCCCATGAGTCAACTAACCCAGATTGGAAAATCGGCTTGGACCTTTCAGCAGCGCCAATGGTGGCCGGCACTGGGATTTGAAATCCCCAGCAAGCTCTGGCCGGACTTGGAGCGAGGAGATGCGGGGGAGGTGGAGAATGAGGTGGAGAATATCTGGGCGCGAGGAATCGAAGGGAGACATCCAGAGGGTGGCGGATTCCAGCCGACAGAGAAGGTGAGCTCGGTGGAATGCGGTAGCCGTGGAATCTTCGATTCCCGGCGAAGCAGAGGCTGGAACGGCGCGAGAAGGTGATGGGGGCGTAGCGGGGACGGTTGAGGAGGTTTGGCCGGGGGAGATTGGGCTGATGTGGATCACTGGCGGCGAATTTCGCCTGCGGGCGGGGCCGAGGCTTAGGAGGCCGCCCGACCTATGGGCGCGCCTCCGACGTGGCCTGAGAGACCACGTCTCGAGCCAGTCCCCTCCCGCTTGTGCTCCACCGCCGCCGCCGCCAGTTGTAGTCCGCCGCCGTTGTCAGGGAGAGGAAGAAGGGACCGGCCTGTTGGGGTAGGTCCACGGGATTGAAGGAGAGGAGGGTGTTTAATGTTGATGATAAGGCAGGGGCAACAACGTCATTTCCTATCTTTTTTCTGATTTAACTTTTTTTCTTTCGGGTTTATTAAATCCTGGGTCACGGAGTTGAGAAATGAGGGCAGACGGGACATTCAGATTCAAAAAACAAGGGCAAACATGCAAAGTCAAAAAAAGAGGGGTAAATGTGAAGTTGGAGCTCAAAATAAGGGCAGTGATGTAATTTGCCCAATTATCATTGTTTGTGACTTTGTGAGCGTAGTGCTGCATCAATATGTACAATAAGATTCCATCTGCGAGTACATCGGTTACGATAAATCCAGGCTTGGGGGGGGGGGGGGGGGGGGGGGTGTTGGGGGTTATAACCGCTTCCCTTACAACTTGTTTATTTCTTCGCCAAGGTGCATGAGCTCATTCTGTGTAGTTACCCTCAAAACTTCAAGTGCTGATTTCTTCACAAAAGGCACCAATATGAAGTAACATCAGTTTCATCTCCTGAAACTTAATGTTTTACTTTCTTGTGTCTTTGGGGTGCACGTTTGGGGGGGGGGGGGGGGGGGGGGGGGAGGGTTGGGGTTGGCTGGCAAATTCAAATAAAATAGACATGCTTCATGTTCACTACATAGATGGAAGTATTACTTTCCCAGGGATGCATTTTGCTAAGAAAACTGCTTTTTTTTCACCAAGGATCTACTCTCTTGCAGGATGATTATTTGGATCAAGAGATTCTTTTTGAGAAACTGAGACCTGATTTTAAGTCAAGGTATGGCATTGACAGCTATATGCATCCTTATTTGCAGACGATGTCTTGTATGTTACAGGTGAGTTATCTTCATATACTTCAATTTCCACACATGCATAGCTGAGTCCCTTATATTGATGTTAGTTTGTTTTCTTCTCTCTGAAGCGAAAGATGCCCGCTGTATACTCCCGGAAACGTACCAAGTTGATCTCTCAGTGTTTGGAACGACTTATTACACTAAAACCATATGTTAAGGTATTTGTCATGATATGTTTTTTTGTTGAACAACGCAGGAGTCTTTGTATTACAGAAAGGAGAAAAACTAGTCCAACTAATGCCTCAACAGGCAAAAATAAAGAAAAAAGCATACACATATGCACGGACACAGACAAAAACATTCACACAACTCACAATGCACCATGTCAAAACACAAGACACCAACACAATCCATGCAAGAATATAGAACCATAACCCCTCCTAAAGGAGGTGTATGTGCTAAAGAACTAGGAAACCTAAACCGAAATGCCTGCGAGGTCCTTTACTCTAGCAAGCTATCCAGGACAGATGCAACCTTACCTTTTTCATTTGCAGTGTACTGATTCTTGGGATAGCATTTTGAAGCGTCTTCTACCAACCTGTGAACCACAGTAATGACATTTGGCAATGTAATCCAGCAGACGCAGTTGATGTGAGTATTTGTTTGCTCTCTAGTACTTCATTGCAGTTGAAAATATGGATGTCAGCCTTGATATACTTACTTTTTGCAGATTTTTCGTGGTTCATTATTGTTTTACTGGGAACCTCAGTTTCATCCCTTGATACGCGAGGTTATCATGAATATTCATGTTTTGCTTTGCTGTTTTTCTTTTCTACGCGGCATGTTTGTGTTTCAATGCTGCAAATTAATTAATCGTACCATTTTCTAGGGTCACAAGGAACTACTGAAAACAATAGCTCGTCAATTAGCTTTAGCAGACAAGAGTGTTCTGTTTGAGGTCTGTTCATCCCTTTTGTTTTCTGGTTGTCTGTTAGAAGTTTGTAGTTTAAGTGTGCTTGGTTCCTCATTACAGCCACTGGTACCACATCCGGATGATTTCTCGGAGCATCTGCAACCTTATGCATGTATGTATATTAAGAGAAAGAAGAAAGAATTTGAGGTATGTCATTACTATCACTTGTTTTAGCTCTCCTCACCAACTCTGATGGTTTTGAGCACTGTATGGCTAATACTTCTTTTTTTTTTATCAAAGCCAATATTATAATGGCATGTTGATGATATAGTATGTAGAATTAGGTATGGGATGGCTCGAGCAAGTATATGTATCATGTATGTAACTTTAATATATCACAACACAACCTGCCCCCAGACCCGCATAGTGCGGGAGTCTACGGCACTGGGTACGCCCTTTTTTTTCATGTCTCATGGTATATGGCATACCTGTAGTTTTCTTGTCGTGCGAGAAGGCTTATTCTTTTAAGCATGCTTTGTTAAAGATGGAATTTGAGTCGGTGATGATATTTAACTTGACAATTAAATAGATTGCAAACTTTGTGTCTATTAAGTTGTGAAATCTATGTTTTTGTTAAAAGAGCATTTTGGAGCTTAACCTAACTTGTGGTATGTAAACTGCAAGTGAACAAATAAAGGAGGTAGCTGCCAGTTTACCACTTCTTGGGTTTCTTAATCCATTGGGAAAAAAATAGTACCATCTGCTTTTTTCACCTAAACCAATATCGAGAGTCCTTTCAATATGGTGAATAGAAGTTTTTCTTATAACTCCCAAATCTATTTTAGTGATCCCATCTCCTATAAGCATAGGGATCTAATCTATATGTGTCATGGTTTGTCCTGTAATTAATACAGCTCCTATTTTTCGCATCTATTTTATTGTTGTGAATTGTTACCGAAGCAACAAGCCCCAGCCTCTGCACATTTATGTGCGGGAAAGGCTGTGTGCTAAACAACCTGCCCCCAGACCTCGCATAGTGCGGGAGCCTACGGCACTGGGTACGCCCTTTTAATTGTTATCGAAGCAAAACACTGCTCTTTCCACATAGTGCTTTAGTGTCCAACTTGGAATGCTAATTTTGTTGGCAATGGCTCTGGAACTCACTGTTCACTCACGCGCACACACATAGGCTGGAGGTAGAGAAAAGAGGGAGAGCACAGAACAAATGGTTCTGCACTGCTGCTGAAACCGAGTGTAGAAGAGTAGAGAGGGATACGTATAATGTTGTGGATGTATTGCATTGAGGCCTCGGCCGGTATATATGAGAGTACAAGACTTGGGGGGTAAGGCAACCCCCTGGGATACATATGGCAGTCTATGATATTTCTATCTATACTACCAAATATACTCTAACACTCCCCCGCAGTCACAGCGGGAGCACCGCAGACGGTGAGACTGGAGAAGAAGCCGAAGGCAGAAGCCGACGGACTTACAGCCCCCCGCAGTCATAACGTCGGTGCGGTGCGGATGCTGCGACTGGAGAGAACCGGCGAGTATCTCATGCGGATGGTAGCCCTTAGTGCCGATGTCGAGGTAGCCGAGCTGGAGGGCGAAGAGCCATGGTCGAAGATGCCGCGTAAGATAGCCGTGGTCGACGTAGAGCTGTCGAGGTTGTCGAAGACGAGGTAGCCGCACATGAAGCCGCGGGCGCACGAGGAGGCGCCATGATGGTGGCGTAACGGAGAGGACGCCAGAGACGAAGATGGCGACGCGTCGAGGCAGTCGTAGAGGGAGCGATGCCGAAGTCGATGCGATCAAGCCATCAGGCGAGGCATGCCCGGGTTTGCTAGGCCCGAGAACGCGTCGGGGACGATGGGCACGCACCGGTGTTGCCAATATCAGACGTGCAAGGGAGGACGCACAACCAGACGCCGTCGCCGAGGGGACCAGCAGAGAAGGCCTCCAAAGCGGTCACAGGCGCTAAAGACGGCGAGGTAGAAGATGCCGACGCCCGCTGTTGCTTGGAGTAGAGGAGGTGGTGACGCTGGCGACGTGGTTGTGCTAGACGAAGTGAGGAGGAGAGCCCGGATTTCCAGCGCAAGGCTAGACGATCTAGGCGACGCGGCGGCGGTGCTCGAAGGAGACAACGAAGAACTCGAACGGCTTGATGAAGACCATGCGCGAAGGGCGCAGCGACGCGTAGTCGACGATGAGGTCGTGGACATGGTCGGTGGCGGTGAGGAAGCAACGGCGGAGAAGACCACGGGTGGCTCCACTGCTGCCCGAAGAGGCGAAGCAGCGGCAGCCCTCCGTACTCAGTGAAGAAGCGCACACGACGAGGACGGGCGTCACGGGAGCCGGGTGGATCACGTACGTCGGCTGATTAGACCGAGCATGCGCGAGACGAGACGACGGTGGACGAAGTCGGTGAAGGCGTCCCGATCGGTGGAGGCATAGACGAGCCGGCGAAGGTCGACGTGCGGAAGAAGCGGCGATGTAGGCGGCGGCGCAAACAAGCGCCCCCGGGTGCCGGCCATCTCGCCATGCCGCACGGTCGTAGAGGAAGAAGAGGCCGGTGAAGTCGATGCCGATGTCGAGGTCGTGACGCGGTGTCGACGGGCGGTGGGCGACGCAATCTCGATCAGTGATCGAGTAAAAAGAAAGACGATGCAGTGGCTTCTCGTGTATGGTACCTCGTGGGTGCGTGTAGCAAAGCCACCTCACCCACCTCTTCCAGAATCCCATCTCCGCATCACGGTCAAAGACGTACCGCTTGTGAGAAAACGGAGAGAGAAACAGAGGGAGTGAGGCGGCCCAGCTAACAGCGATGGAGATGGGCGGCGCGGATGGTGGCTGGCAGTGGCGGAGGGTCTCCTGTCTGAGCCAATCCCGCTAGGCAGCCGGGGGTCCCATCCCGCCGTGTCAAGGGACGTGTCCCCAGACCGATGGAGGCGGATCATAGGGGGCGGCGACGGATTCCACCAGGCGGATCCCGCCGTGCTAGATTGGGCGGCGCGTGGCCCGCACCACCGGGTGTAGAAGCCGCTGCCGGGACGAGCGCGCCAAGCCGCAGACCGGTGGAGGATGAGTCTGCCGCCAGGGGAGCCGCCGCCGACGACCGGAATCTCCATGCCAAGGTCCCTGCTGCGACCATGGCAACGCGGGGAATAGCGCAGGGAGGTCGTAGCTGCCACCACGGCAGCACGGATTGGTCGTGCTAGACGGCTTTCATGCGGATGGCGAGGTACGTGACGATCTGCTGCTGCTGACGCAAAGATGGCGGCGGACTCAGATCGATCCGCCGCGTAGGGGTGCGCGGCCCCCGGCGGAGGTCGTGGGCGACCTCCCCGGGGGCGCGCTAGAAGGCCGTCGCGGGGACGCCCTGGATGGGCGCCGTTGGAGACGGTCGGCGGCGCGCAGAAGGCAGAGGAGGCCGGGGACGGGAGGCAGCGGAAGGTGACCTAGGATCCCAAACCCTAAACTCGTGATACCATGTAGGAGAGTAGAGAGGGATACGTATAATGTTGTGGATGTATTGCATTGAGGCCTCGGCTGGTATATATGAGAGTACAAGACTTGGGGGGTAAGGCAACCCCCTGGGATACATATGGCAGTCTATGATATTTCTATCTATACTACCAAATATACTCTAACACCGAGCTGCAGCTGCTCCCTATTTCATATTGTCCAAAGTCAAATGTAGAGTACATACATGAGGTCATCCTACCAACTATAGTACATGGCACAATTTTCCTTCTATATCTGCTAGTAGCTGACTACAGGACATGGCCCAAGAACATGGAGTGCTGCTAATAAGAAAAAGGGAGAAATGGAGAGAGGGTTGAGCAATCAATCATCAAATAAATATTAATCTATTGGTTATGTTGTTTCTTATGCATTATTTGTCTATACCATATTAATTTGTGGTGTTCTATACGTTTTAATTGGGCCACTTCATGATTGCTTACATTATATATTATTAAGTTGGTAACCTTTTCAACAGTATTTTATGATCGAAGAACAAGTACGACTGCATGAAGAGTTTGACAATCATTTGGCTTCAGGCATACTGGATCATTGTATGAATGAGTTCAGTTGTTGTAAGGTAGAAACATTAGCATCTGTTTATCATAAACATTGTACTGTATTGCTCTATACATCTTTTAAATTGTTTGGCATCCATTATACGTTTACTTGGTAATTGTTTGGTGTCCATTATTTGTAGGATGACTTTGAATTTCCTGTTGGTGACTTGGCGAACAGTTCGATTGGTACACGGAACCGTGATCTCATTGCAATGTCCCTTGAGGTTTTATTTACTTGGACAGTTGATTGCATCTGTTAATAGAAGGATATTTCACGTATGTTGAAACTTGTTTTAACCCCTTTACAGCGAAGGGCTAAGATTGTCGAATGGGAGGCTCAAATGTCCTCGTATGCTGAGTGCTTAAAATTTGTCCTGGAAAATGATGAGGTATATATTATCCCTCCCCTTCAACTTTTACCTTGATTTATCATGAAAACTAGCTATTTGTTTCCTATTATATTTTGCAATTTCTTAACATGAGGAAGAGACTTTATGCAATTCTTAAACCAAAAGAAATAGTTGTACTGCAAAATGTTAGTGTAGTTCTTGCGGGATGAACTTTCATATGTACCTTAACTTTTTCGTATTTTCTTCAAGCATGATTATTGTTATTACTTTTTCTTTAGGAAAAGATTTCTGCTATTATAAATAACTTTGCTTCGAACAATTTTTATTAGTGAAACTTATAAATTGTCTAAGCATTGAATTAAGTAGGATATGCTCGATTGAATTTTCGAACTAGTCACTTGGACCTATATCATACTTGCAACATGCAATTCTGGCAACTATCGTACTTGTAGAGGAATGGAATTGGGGAAACACCACACACACAATGGGGGGGGGGGGGGGGGGGTGATCTCTCATATATATAGCCAATATGGCTGAGTGTACAAGGAATACAATCGCCTATACTAGGTAACAACCAATCACCTATACTAGGTAATACACAGCCGGCTATACATGCCTAATAGTACTGAACAATCTAAGTGTGTGTTTGTGTCTGTGCTGCTTTTATTTTTGTACTTTAATTTCTAAGTGAATTTTGGGTAAGGAAACATTTTAAATTTGGTTTTCTATGGCGAAGAGAATAATAAGACGGTTGAATATGATTGTATCCAAATTCATGTCATGAGTCTACTAAAAGTTTCAAAGCATTGCATCAATTCTAAGGTTTCTACCAAACTATGGTCCTTGTACTTATCACAATTGATCCTTGTATAAACTTCTGGACCCTAGTATTGTAGTACTAGTACATTAAGGGAGATTCTCATAACCTTGCTTCAGATGAAGGATGAACTTGCAAATTTGATGAAGATGCTGAAGGAAGCAGGCTTTTTCAGTGTTGATGATGATAGAGTGGACTGGGTACTTCCCTTGCCAGTAAATTCATCACTGCACAATAATTGTACTTCTCTTACTAATAAAATATTTCAAATATGACCTTATCTTTTTTGTAGGATAATAAAATTTTTTCAGACTCAATCGTTCAATTCAAAAAATTGGTCTTTCCAGGGAAGTGCATTGACAAATGTCTTGTCATTCGAGGAATAATGGTATGCTTTGATATTATTATTATTTTCTTATCTACTGTAAATGATCTGTTAGAATTATAAATTGTGGTTATGTTCGACTTGTGCTTTCGGAGTGCTGCCGGGCCTCATGGCCGTTGCGCTTCCTAGGTTTTGGTAGAACCGTAGTAGATGATTCCCTGTTAGGCAAGGATAAAGAATCTCTGTTGATTGGCCCTGTTTCTAGGTTATCCTTGCCTATATATATATATATGTGTGTGTGTGCATTGGACTCTCATAATCAATATACAATTTCCCGAGCCATATTCTTGCTTTCAGAATCAGTTGAACTCAATTCTTTTACGACTTATGGTCAGGATTATAAAAAAATCTCGGAAATGAAGGATGTTGCCTGGCAAGCTGCTTTTAAAAGGGTAGGCTTCCTAAAGGTCAATGCATTCTTTTTTTTTTTTTTGATGATTTTAAGACAGGTTGTTGACAGGTTGTTGGTAATAGAAATGACTTGTGGAAGGAAAATCTCCAACAGGTATGGAGAATCAGATATGGATAAGATTTGCTTAGTGTTATTATGTCTATTTACTTATTTCAACCATTCAGTTTTGGTTGACCACAAGACATTATACACACTCCTACTACGACACACTTGCGCAACCACTTCAAAAGGTTAGTAAATAGTAAAACTGCAACTATATTTGGGTTTAGCATTGTAACAACGCTTGATATTTATTTGATCATGACCTGAAAAATTCAGCTTAGGGATCTGTCTATGTTATATAATGCTAGTTTGATGTGCTGAGCCCGTTTAGTTATTAACCAGATAATGAAATATTTCACAATTAGGTTTGATATGTACTCCCTCCATTTCGAATTGTAGGTCATTTTCTATTTTCTAGGTTCATAGATTTTGCTGCGATCTAGGCGTAGCGTATATCTAGATGCATAAAAAAACATATGAATCTAGAAAAGGCTAAATGATCTAGGAGTATTTTTAATATCAGAAATGTTCTTATTGGTTGAGTGGAATATATCAGAAATGTTTTCAATTTCAGAAAGGATTTCTAACGGCAGCTTATTTGTGGCTGTTTTATTTCATATGTTCCAATTTCTGAATATCTTATTGATTGGTTTGTTTGGCATTGCGGAGTTCACCACAATAATAATTAGAATACTGCTAAGTAATCTTTCCTCCACTGCTGGAGTTTTAACTTGTCTGGAGAATCATGTCAGTGGTATTTTTTTTTAGCAAACTGATATGGTCATTCAAATATCATTGATAAAGACAAACTAGGATCATGTCGGTGGCTTTTCTCAACCATATTCTCCACTCGCATTGGGACAATTAACGAAAAGAAGTGATATAGACCAGAAGGGCGATTGAACCAGATCAAAATCTTTGTTCACCACATATACTGTGAAATGGATGGGCAACCTTGTGATTTTGGACCTAGAGAATTATTTATGTCATGTCTTTTGGGAGAGAGCTGGTTCAAGTATTGCATCTTTACATCTAGCACATATTACTTTGGCGCTCAGGGGAAACAGTATGATGGATATGTATTAGCATTTTAGCAACCATAATCCTCAATCATAATATCAGGTCATGGACTAGGGAAATCGATCAACAAGCTGTTGACAAATGATGGTTATTCAAACCAGCCTATTATTAGTTAGGCCCATGTCTCGCCAGAAACTTCTGTGCGCACGTCAGCCTTGCATGCCTGTAGACACACCACACCATTCTTCATACGCTGCTTAGAATGCACACTTATGATTGTCTAAGGAGATTATAGCCGCTTTATATTTGGTATGAAGAACTTGAGATGCTAAGGTAAATGAGCCAACCTTTCTCGATGTGATTTGGTTCACATGAGAATAGTGGTAAGTGTTAATAGTCTAAAGGCTAGTTGGTGGTGCTCATATCCTTTAAGCTTTTGTATTTTACTGCGTGATCAAACTGTTCAGCTGTTGCCGTATGAAGACATGGTTTTAAGTTGGACCAATAAATGGTACGAGTATTGGGTGCCTGCCCCAGGGTGGTAGCTATGGCCTGAGATTCAGGAGGTGTGCTGGGAAATTATATTGCAGGAAGTGGGGTACGTGGAAGAATATACAAAAATTTAAGAGTAAATGAAGTAACGAACCTCAAACAATATGGCGTCATTTTTCTTCAAAGCGATCCACAAAATTTAAATGAGTAATAGTTATGTTCAGACAGACTCCTTACGGTGGTGGTTTGTCACCAACCCTGTCTACTTCTGTAATTGCTAGAGTTTAGCTTCATTCATGGCCTGCATTTTGCTCTTCCATCAACCATTATATTTTTTTGAAAGACTTCCACCATCTTTCATTCGTTGATTTTCTTTAAGCACCATATTTTTTGTGCAGGTGTTTCTAAATGGTGGAGCGCCAAAACCCAGATATGGTTGAGATGCAATGTATCTCGTGACATTTTGCTCCCCAACTGACAGACCACTTAAGTCACGTTTCATCAACAAGACATAATCTAACCACATTCTTCTGAGAAGCAAGCTTTTTTTGTTGGCAAATCATGCAAGCTATTTGTAGACTAGTTCAAATCATCTTGCTCCTGCTATTGCTGGTCTGGTGCTAACTGGTGTACATCACAGTATCACACAGGATGAACTCGGTAGTAGTGAACCATTTTTTTTTCTGCTGTAGCCTCCAACCTTGGTGAGTTTACTAGACCTGAGTATATTCTGTACTGAACCGATACCATTTGGTGTACTTACGCTAGTCATGTTCCTGCGACGGTGGCCGGTGGGTCCAGCCGTTCAGGGATTTGCAGCATTCAGGAATGCGGTAGCATGAAGCGGAATACTTGGTGAGAATGTGAACCTTCATGGGCAACAGCATACAGGAATGTCCAGCATTCGACATTCGGCGACAACAGCATGCAGATTATTGCCCGCGTTGAGTCCTTCGTCGGATGGGTTACGCATCAGTATCGGCACTGGACCCATTAGTCCACCATGGATCTGGCCATTAGTTGGCGCTCGTTCGCTGCAAGGAGTTAGCAGCGACGACACGGCACTGTCTTCCTACTTTCTCTTCCTCTTTTCTCTTATACTTCCTACGTTTCAAATTATAGGTCGTTTTGGGTTTGTTTAGGTTCATAGATTTAGCTATGAATCTAGACATAACGTTTATCTAGATGCTTAACAAAGATTATGAACCTAAAAAGCCAAAACAACCTATAATTTGAAACGGAGGTAGTAGCTTTCAGCACCAGCTAGGCACAGCCGCAACGGGCCAACCCTAACCTGCTGCCGCCGACCTCCGTCGCCCACTGGGGACAGTAACCTCGCCGCTGCAATTGATCCTGTTGCGCCACCCTGCTCTTCTTTCATCGTAGCCGCGGCTTGCCCTCGTCAGTGACCCTGTCCATCGGGATTCCACCACCACCGGTCAGCAGCACCATTGTTGCCCGGCCATGCCGTCCATAACCCGCCTCCTGTGTTGGGCCATTCCTCTAAACTCGCCTGCCATTGAAATCTACTCCATCCTGTTCCAAAATGTAAGTCGTTTTGGCTTTTCTAGATTCATAGCTTTTGTTATGCATCTAGACATACGTTTTATCTAAGTACATAGCTAAATCTATGAATCTTAAAAAGCCAAAACGAACTACATTTTGAAACGTAGGGAGTATCTCCAACGCTGCCCAGAACCCCAGATTAAGAAGGCCTCTGGCCTCCACTGCTGAGCTGTGACTTGCCGTCGTTTGCTCCGCCCACGTAACGCTACGGCCGCACCTGCCGTCCTCTACCCAAGTTTTGCCCCTAAGGTCAAAAGCAACGCTGGGTGGAGCTCTTTGTTTTTTAATTATATATTTTTATTTGAGTAAAATCCATAGTGCATCATTAAACTTGCATCCGATTCTTAGCCGGGTCACTTAACTTGAAAACTACACACAAGACATCATCAAACTTGTATCAAAGTTCACTAGAAGTCCTTTTTTAAACATATAAGCACGTTTAATGCACCATAGAAAGGATTTTTCAGAAAAAAACCTGGAAAGAATGAGGTAGTGCAGTTTAGTTCTGTTTATTCCTTGAGCGTATCGACATAGGAATTAGATAGCCGGCGGCAGACCCGAGGTGCTCGGCGGGAGTTACAGAAACGAGGATGGCCCCACGAAGGACAGAGCCAGGCGGATTGGCTCCAGAATACAAGAATACAGTAAGTTCAAGAGAACTCCATTAGTTAGGGAAGGGAAGTAATACACCGTTTGTAGATGATCACGACTAGAAATTGTAGAACGTGATGCAAATGCGGGTGTGAAGAAATGCTGGAACTTAATTTTCGCACTCAATTTGATTAGACAGAATGGTTAGCGTTTAGATTTGAAAGTGCCAGGAACTGCATAGAGCTACAGGTTTACATTCAGTTTCGTCAGACATCTCCTATTAAGTTTCAGAGTTTCATCATGACATTTGTTTTGGTTAATTTTTCAATTAAGTTGTAATATCGCTAAGTGAATATAATAGTAGATGTAGGCCTCATCATCACATTGGGTGGTGTTAGAACTGTGAACTATTCTTGATTCAATTACTTGCATGTAGCTACTACTTACTAGAGGGAGGGGAAGAAACAGTTTAGGAAAGCAAAATAATCCATCTATAATTGCATCAAGAAGAAGAGGTAGGGGAAAGAACAATGAAGAAACACAAGACACTTCTATTAGTGCACCAAGAGGACGTAGTAGAACCAGAGGCCATGGAAGCAAGGATGAATAACAACAAGAAGAAAATCTTGTGTAGGGAGTTAACATGACACATGGCGTGCCAGCCGATCTCATGACCCAGGAAATGCCATAATTTAGGATAAATAGTATTGTTTGTTTTTCATTATCATATTTATGTAGTGAAAGATCAATCTTTTAATTACATTGAAATTTGCGTGAACCTACAAGTAATTTTATATATTTATTATGAACTCGATTGCAATGAACTGCAAACTCAGTTTACGTGATAATGTGAATTCATAATTCTATGCAATTCTTCGTAACGTTACTTGAGCAAACCTCACAACCCTCACAAGTGTCGGGCGTGATTAAAAAAGAACCTCCGGTGAACATGGATGCAAGTTTGATGATGCGCTGTGCGAATTCAATTAATGGATCCAAGCAGAAGTCAAATCATACGATCAAGATCAAGACGTGCATAATGTAGGTATGGTAGATGGCATGATGGACAATGACTTGTTTCAATGATCCTCCTCTCTCCTTGTTTTCTTTCCTTTGGAGACTTGGGCTATATTTTCTCTTCTTCTCTTCTTTTTTTATGATGACATGCTTGTTTAAGGCATGTGGCATACCTTCTTTAGGTATGCATCTTTTATTCTCTTTTTTTTCTTCTTGCATAGCCCAAGCCCCTTCATTCATGGATACTTTGGAGAGGGAAATCATTAATCATGGAACCTTGTGTGGTGGATGGTGGATGGTACAATGCTTGCTTCCACTACAACGTTCTCCCCCTGGTACAACGGCACGAAATCGTTGCAATATGTGTAAATTTGTGGCAATAGTGTGGAATTGTGACGACTCAAAATAGTTGCAATACAAAATATGGTCGTTGCTTAAAACCGTGTTGCAATAGGGTATCGCAATGACTAAGGTTGTCGTTGCCATACGTGCTAGTTGTTGCAACGACGATCGTTGTTGCCATTAGTGGCAATTGCAACGTCCATTGTCGTTGCAGTATTTGTTATTGCAGCGATAGGCCTCGTTGCCATGGCGTGGTATTGCGACAACTTTGTGATGTTGCAAAAAAGCGGAATTACAACGCAAGAACATTGTTGCAATACGTGACTTATGTTGTTGCAATATGCTCACATGATATCACAACGAAAAACGACTAGTTGCTATATACGTCATCCATATCCCAACGAACTATGGCGTTGCAACATGCTGGAAGGCTATCCCAACGACATGCCAGTCGTGGCTATATGGGTCAATCATATTACAACGCAATATGTCGTTGCAGTACACGTACAGGGTAGCGCAACGGATGGTGTGCCGTTGCTATAGGCGCTATGGATACCGCAACGTCGAGCAAGCGTCATATGCAGATCAACGAGGTATGTGGCGTGGCTATATGGTTCAGTCCTATTGCGACGACACATATTGTGGCTATATGCCTAGAGGGTAGTGCAACGAGTTTGGCGTCGCTGCTGTATGGATTAGTGGTATCGCAACAAAACATGTCGTAGCTATATGCGTACTTGGTATTGCAACACAATCTATGTCATGGCTATACACTCAATGGATATCGCAACGGAAAATAAATCGTCGCTACAATATTATCATTAATAGCATCAGAAAATAAATCATTATTCACTGACAGTAACAAAGTTTGCAGCTATTGAAGCATCTATATTAATCCGTCATTGGCCTCCTGTTGTAGCCGTCGTGCCTTGTTTCTAATGGCCAGCCGTGTTGTAGCTTTAAGTTGTTGTGCAGAAATGTATTTCTGTGCTGGAGCATCTCCTGCACCTCTACCACAAGTCTCATTGAACAGTTTCTTTGCAACTGAAGTACCATTATTCTTTGCAATCTGGATCATAATGAAATTTATAATTGGAACAATATTATCTTCAATTTGATGCCCAAAACGATAATGATTATTGGAATGCTTGACCAAAGTTGTTACCTGATTCTGTTTTTCTTGAGTTTCCACTATTGGTGTTGCAGCAACGTGGTGCTCAGTGCGCCCTTCTACAAGTAATCAATGTCCTTATGATAGTATGAACAAGCAAACCTGCCTTTTGTGCTCCAACCAGACAACATTGCATATGCAGGAAAATCATTGATTGTCCAAAGAAACATTACACGCAGAGTGAAATTTTTCTCTTTTTTTGCATCCCAAGTAGTAACTCCATTGTCCCATAGGTCTTCCAGCTCGTCAATCAAAGGCTGCAAATATACATCAATGTTAATTCCTGGAGATTTAGGCCCAGGAATTAGCATTGACATCATCCAATACGATTGTTTGAAGCACAACCAAGGAGGCAGGTTGTACGGAATTAGGATCACTGGCCATGTAGTGTAAGTCACATTCAACATCCCAAATGGATTGAAGCCATCAGATGCAAGTCCGAGCCTAACACTATGTGGATCAGCATCATTGATCCCAAGAAGAGCAAGAGAGAAATATAAGAGATTAAGCGAATGAGGACAGCGGCTGCGGCCTGATGATCAACGCCATGGGCGGGCTCTCAGACCTTGACTTCACGCATGGTCTTGAGATCCAAAAGTTGGTGTCTGCTCGTTTCAACTCTCCGGTTAGTTTTGCCCCAGCCTTCTCTTCGTCTGAGTTCTTCCTGGTCGCCTCTTTTGGCCGTTCTTCCATCCGCCTCAACAAAGAGTCTGTTGGTCTCATTCTGCAATCTTGTCTGGGCGGGATCGATGTGGATTTTCGTGTGCTCCATCTTTCGGGGTCCATGTTTCGCTTCTCTGTGTTTTCAAAACACGTTGGCTTTCTGATTCACAAGTTAGCCACCTTCAAATGCCCGTCTTTCGCCATTTTCTTTGCTCTCTGGGGTAATGGTGGTCCGGATTGGCGTAAGGAATATGAGAAATGGTGCAAGGAACAAGATGCTGAGTGGAGCGTGGTCTCTCATTCTCGGCCTAAAAAATCCTATGCTGATGTTGCTAAGCATCGCCCGTCGGTTTTCAAAAGGCTGCATTATCCCAATGATTATAACCTAAATTTTCAGTCACGTGATTCAGTTTTCTCAAGATTGCAGCATACTCATATGCCTTCCAGTTCAATCGATGCTGATCGTGTTCTTCGGGAGAATCGTGCTTCTGTTGGTAGGAATTCAATTTCCTATTCTTTTCCTAACAGAAAGAGAACCTTCCTATCTAATCCCCGGGAAAATCGTCTGTGTTTCCGTTGCCTCTCCCCGGGTCATTTTTTGGCAACGTGTCGTAATTCCCCCAGATGTCGCTCCTGTTTTGGATATGGACACTTTTCGAGATCTTGCCAGGGCCAAATCCCCTCGCCAGCAGTTTGTTCGGAAGCTTGTTTCCTCGGCCCAGCCCAACAATGCGGACCCTTCCTTTTATTTGGCTCGGCCCCCTCCGCACGCGTCTTCTTCCTCCCAAAGAGGTGACGCTCCCCCTTCCCCGGTTACAGTAACAAACCCCAACTCCGAGCAATCCGCCCCTGCTACTTCGCCGGCTACTCCTGCGGCAATGGCGAACTTTGCTGTTGATCCTCGCCCCTTCATCCCTGTGGGCTTTGAATGGGAGCCGCGGGTGGCTGCAAGGGAGCCTCGCAGGATGCGGGTTTTCCTTGGCCCATCTGGAGTGAAGTCCAATGAGAACCTGGCGATTGCAATCACCGTCCCTCCAGTGGCGGTTGGAGATTTCCATGCCATGGCCAATTCCCTCCAGACGTTCTTGCAAGAGGAGCATCAGGTTCGTGAACTAGAGATTTGGCGATGCCCCATTGGGGAAGCTTATGTCAGGTTTAGCTGTCCGCTTGAGCGCCTTCGATTTCTCAGGGGTCCACCTTTGGCTTTTGGTCAGTATCAGCTTCGATTCATCAAGCATGATGAGGGTTGTAATGCTAGGGCTATTGACATGGATAGGGAGGCTTGGCTCATGTTGCTCTGTTTTCCTAATGACTACCGTTCTGAGGGGGAAATTGATAAGGCTCTGTCTAGTTTTGCTATCTTGAAGCATGTTCATCGGTCCTCTAATGTTGCTAGATTGGTTGTCAAAGTTATGGTAAACAAGGATGCTGATATTCCGGATGAGATTGTTGTGTCTCCTGGTGATTCCCCCAGAGCCCCTTCTTGGACTGTCCCCATCTTTATCCTGCATACCACTGATATGGGCGTTTTCGCTGATGAGGATGAGTTACCTGCGGAGGGCTCCCTGCATCCCCTCCCTCATCAGGCCCCGGGATGGATGGAGGGGCCTGGTGATCTTTCTCAGGCTAATAACCTGCCACAAGAAGATGCCTCTGTTGGTAACCAGCCTGTGCAAAGTTCTGATGAGCCAATGGGCAATGCTGATGATGCTGTTATCCCAGATGAACATGTTGCGGTGCCTGAGATTGTTGCTGAAAATTTTGAGCCTCAGCCCAGGGGTGGCAATGTGGATTCCCCTATGTTCAATGTTCTTCAGTCCCCAGGGGTGAGAATGGGCCCAGAGAGACTTGAGTCTCCATTCTCTGGTGCTTCAGCTGACTTTGATGCGTCAGGAGGTGTTAAGCCATCACACATTCCTCTCAAGGTAGTCTTTGAACGTATCCTCCGATCTCTCATCCCTTCCCAGCCTTTGCCATCTTTTCGTCATATATCTAGTATCACTGTTAATCTTGATACTCTGATCCCATCCTACATTACTGATTCTGATGTAATATGGCATCTGGCAAAGGTGGTGCAAGATGAACCTGCAGAAGCAGAGCCTAGAGTGGTTGAGCGCCTCTCTGATGTTGAAATCATTGACAAGATGCCTGCAAGGAAGGGTCCCAAGAAGCGGCGTGCAAGAAAACTCCGAGGACCTCTGGATGCTGCTGTCCTCCGTAGGAGTACCCGTCTGAAGATGGCTCATGGCTTCAGGACTGATGCATCTGCTGCTGCTGCTGGGGCTTCGGTTGCTGCTGCTTCTTCTGGGGCTGCTGCTGAACAGGAGATGGAGGCGATCCCTTTGGCTGTTGTTCCACCAATTGCTGAGGCACGAGCTGCTGACAAGGATGGCGCCTTCCTGCCTTATGCTGGTGCTGCTGCTGATCCTGCTGCTCCCCCAGCCCCATACCTCACTGCCTCGCTTGTGGAGAGCATTGGCACCCAGTTCCTGAAAATGCAGCCTGGTGTTGCATCTAAAGATGTTGTGATGTCAGGTTCATCTGATGATGAGTAGGCATAGTTTATGGTGCTGGACAGGGTTGTGTTGGCCCTCAGTTTCCTCTTTTGTGCAACCTCTAGACAATGATACTCTGTTGCTTGTCCTCTATCAGTTATTCCTGTACACTGCTTGGCCTGGATTGTCCTGCACTTTTCATTCATCATCTATCTATCTGAACATCTATGTTCCTCTTTTATGCTGCTCTGGAATGTTTTTCTTTTGTATGTGTGCATCTGTGCTCTCCATGGTTGAGATGCACCATTTGGATGACTATTTCTGGTCTTTTAATGAGTAACTTCCGGGCATGGAATGTGTTAGTGTGGAATGTTCGTGGCATCAACTCCCAATCCAAATGGGATTGTATCAGGGATAAGATTACAGAAAGTGCAGCCTCGATCATCTGTCTACAGGAGACAAAGCGTGAAACCTTTGATTTGTCATATCTTTCAAAGTTCTGCCCAAGACATTTAAATAAGTTTTGTTTTAGCCCCTCAGTGGGCGCTTCTGGTGGTCTTCTAGTTGCTTGGAATGGCAATGCCTTTGATGGGGAATTGATTCTGGAAAATAGCTTCTCTCTAACTGTGAAATTCACTTCCTTGGCAACTGGACAGTGTTTTCATGTTTCTAATATTTATGGTCCTTCAACCCCTGTGGAAAAAGCTAGCTTTATTAATTGGCTCTATAATGTTGACATTGCTGATTTTGATGAATGGCTGTTAGCTGGTGATTTTAATCTTATAAGGCATCCTGATAACAGAAACAAGCCTGGTGGTTCAGTGTCAGACATGTTGCTTTTCAATGACTTGATTCAGCATTTAGATTTGGTTGATATTCCTTTTGATGGCAGACAGTACACTTGGAGTAATATGCAACAAGATCCTTTGCTTGAAAAACTTGATTGGGTATTCACAAGTTCTTCCTGGTTACTTCGCTTCCCGGCAACTAAGGTGCAGCCGCTGGCACGACCTATTTCAGATCATATTCCTTATGTGGTGGTTATTGATACTGTCATACCAAAATCCTCTCAGTTTCGCTTTGAGAACTTCTGGGCAGAATTTGGAGGATTTCTACAAACTGTAGAGTTACACTGGCATAACAATCCTTTTTTTGCTAATATGGCCAAAACAATTTCAGTAAAGTTTAAACAGCTGCGTAAGGGTTTGAAAGCTTGGAGCAGAGAGCTCTCTAAGCTTGGGAAGTTGATCAATAATTGCAATTGGACCCTATCTTTGTTAGATGGCTTGGAGGATCAAAGACCATTATCCAGAGTGGAAAGTGCCTTTCGAAAGGCTGTGCAGAAACACTTAGCATCAATTCTGGAGGCCAAGCGTATCTACTGGAAACAAAGATCTTCTATTCGTTGGGTCAAGTTTGGAGATGAGAACACCAGCTTATTTCAAGCAATTGCTTCCATTGCACATCGTCGAAACTTTATTACCCAACTACAACTTGGTGATGGTACTTTGGTGTCTGATCATAATCTTAAGGCTGGTGTCCTCCTGAGTGCTTTTCAAGAAAGGCTTGGGAAGTCTGAATTTCATGAAATGTTTTTTGATCTGGCTGCTATCATAAGTTGTGTTGATCTCCCAGAACTTGATCATGACTTTACAAGGGAGGAGATTGATCAGGCAATCAAGGATATGCCTTCGGACCATGCCCCAGGACCTGATGGTTTTAATGGTTTCTTCATGAAAAAGTGTTGGCCCATAATAAAAGGGGATTTCTACAGACTTTGCCAGGGTTTTTGTCATGGTGCTGTGGATTTAGAGTGTATTAACAACTCTTTTATAACTCTCATTCCTAAGAAAGATCATCCCCTGTCTGTTAATGACTTCAGGCCCATCTCATTGTTGAATTACTCTCTGAAACTCATTACTAAAATCTTGGCAAATAGGCTCCAGTCAGTCATTCTCCAAACTGTACATGCAAATCAGTATGGCTTTATTAAGGGCCGCACTATCCAGGATTGCCTAGCCTGGGCCTTCCAATTTTTGCACATTTGTCATCACTCAAAGAGGGAGATAGTTCTAGTCAAGCTGGACTTTGAAAAGGCTTTCGATAAAGTGGAGCATCATGTGATTCTCAGCATGTTCAAGCATAAGGGTTTCTCTGATAGGTGGATTGGTTGGATTCACTCTATCTTAAGCTCTGGCTCTTCTTCAGTACTTTTAAATGGGGTGCCTGGCAAATCTTTCAAGTGTAAAAGAGGTGTGCGACAGGGTGATCCCTTGTCTCCTCTTCTTTTTGTCCTTGCTGCTGATTTACTTCAAAGTATTGTCAATCAAGCTTGTATTGCTGGGGAGCTCACACATCCCCTGGGTGCTTCTTTTGGTGGTGATTATCCTATTATCCAATATGCAGATGATACTTTGATTGTTTTGCCAGCTGATCCAGTGCAGCTTTCTCACCTCAAGACCTTATTGCATGATTTTGCTCAGTCTACTGGTTTGAAAGTTAACTTCTCCAAATCATCACTAATTCCTATAAATGTCCGTGGAGACAGTATTCAGCTGCTAGCAGACACTCTCTGCTGTCAAATTGGGTCCATGCCATTTACATACTTGGGATTGCCAGTTGGCACAACCAGACCTTCACCTCAGGATTTCTTGCCTTTGTTAAATAGAATTGAAAGGAGGCTCATGGGATTGAACACTTTTCTTTCCTATGCTGGTCGGCTTATAGTGGTTAACTCAGTGCTAAGCTCCTTGCCAACGTTCTATTTGTGCACTTTGAAATTCCCAGTATGGCTAATTGAACAAATTGATAAGTACAGGAAACATTTCTTGTGGCATAGTGGAGAAGTCAATCGAAAGGGTGGATATTTAGTGGCTTGGAAGAAAGCTTGCTTGGCTAAAGATCAAGGTGGCCTTGGAATCATTGATTTGAGAACCCAAAACACATCACTCCTTCTCAAATTCCTCCACAAGTTTTATAATAGAGCTGATCTGCCCTGGGTGCATCTCACTTGGAAATGCCTATACAAGAAGCCAGCAGCTCCTCATGCCCGGCCTACTATTGGATCTTTTTGGTGGAGGGATGTCATGTCCCTATCTGATCAATTCAGACTGATTGCATCGTGCAATGTTAATGATGGTCTGACAGTAATGTTCTGGCGTGATATATGGGATCTCGGGCTTCTGCAGTTTCAGTTCCCTGAGCTTTTCTCTTTTGTCAAAGAACAGAACATCTCAGTATCCAAATTCCTCGGTCAGGACGCGTACCAAAACTTTCACACACCCCTCTCTACTGTTGCTGTCAACCAATTACAAGAACTCAGTGATCTAGTTTTTGGCCTGCCTGCACCCTCTTCTGACCATGACTTATGGTCATACATCTGGAATTCAACTGAATTTTCGTCCAAACAAGCCTATATCAGCCTGAAAGGCCAATGGAACGTGTCTCCCATTTACAAATGGATGTGGAAGTCCTTTGCAGCTGGCAAACACAAGTTCTTTTTCTGGTTACTTATAAAAGATCGGCTCAATACTCGTAATCTTCTTCGTCGGAAAAATATGATACTGGATGATTATACATGCCCTCTATGTGACCTGGGCCAAGAAGAATCTCTTTTTCATCTCTTCTTTGGTTGCCCTTTCAGTGATAGGTGCTGGAGGTATCTAGGGATTATTTGGGACTTCTCCTTGTCTCTCATGGACATGATTCTGCATGCGCGACAGGGCTTTGGAAAAAAGATCTTCCGGGAGGTAGCAATGGTTGCTTGCTGGTGCATTTGGACTCACCGTAATTCTATTGTTTTTGATGGTGCTTCTGTCTCCTTTGATAGATGGAAGTTAGCTTTTAAGTGTGATTTAGACCTTATCTCTCATAGGGCTAAACCCGCTCTAAAGCTGGAGTTACATTCTTGGATTTGTAATAACCTATAGTTTTTTCACTTAAATAGTTAGGATCTCTCCTTTGGGCCTACTGCCTTGTACATGTAAATATCCTTTTTAATCAATGAAAAAAGTCAGTGGGGGCTTCCCCTGCTGTTCCGGTCAAAAAAAACTATGTGGATCAGCAGCAAATGCCTTATACTTCTCATCTACGTGCTTCTATGCCCTTGAGTTAGCTGGGTGCCGCACTTTCCCATCTTCCACCAATTCTTCCTTGTGCCAACGCATATGCTTCGAAGTGGTCTCGCTCATATACAATCTTTTCAGTCGAGGGGTAACTGGAAAATACCTCAGTATTTTACGAGGTACCAGCTTCTTTTTAGATCCACTAGCAGTGCTACCATCACCACCACTTTCCAAATCACCTTTCCACCTACTCTCTCCACATTTTGGACATTTGTTCAAGTTCTCGTACTCTTCTCCACGGAATAAGACACAATCATTAACACATGCATGAATCTTTTGGTAGTGCAAGCCAAGGTCCCTTACTACCTTTCGAACTTGTTCAAAGGTTGTTGGGATACAATGATTATCAGGGAGCACACAACAGAATAAATTCAATAATTGCTCTATACCTTTGTTGCTAATACCACACATGCACTTAATCCGATATAGCCTCACAATAAAAGATATTTTGGTAGCCTCCTTGCAACCTGGATACAGTGCGGTCTTGGCTTCTTCCATCAATTTGAAAAATTGCTTTGCTGACTCATTTGGCTCCTCACCACTGCCATCTTTAATTTCACCAGCTATGGCACCACTGATTAGACTCGAGAGCATATGATCTGCTGAGATGCCATCATCATCAGGATCACCACCACCACCTTCACAAACGTCCTGAACAGGATCACCACCACCACCTTCACAAACGTCCTGAACAGCATCGTCCACCACAATAGTACGGTTACCTGCAGATCTGCCACCAGTATGATGTTGTTTTATGTAATACGGATCAAACCCTTTGGAATTCAAGTGATACTCAAATGTTTCTTTGTTTTAAAATGCCATGTGACGACATGCTCTACATGGACAAGGCGTAGTCACTCTTGCAAACCTGCCTTCTCCAAAGATATCTGTAATGAATTTAGCAATTCCAATCCGCCAAGCAGGATCCGAAGGCGTCAAATGCATCCAACTACGATCCTCATTCTCATGTGCCATATTGCCAGAGTCCCAACTATAAAAATTAAAGCATTAATTGCCAATCTTACTCTAGTCAAATTGATATCAACAAGTACATTGGCCCTGTTTGGATCTATGGGTTAGAGTTAGATTAGAGCATCTCCAAGAGATTAGCTAAAAACACTAGTCAAATCTACTGATTTAGCTACTCTCAAAAATAAATTTGACTAACAAATAACTGACTAATCCAACAGATTATGTAAAGATGGCTAGTGAGTTAGGCTAGCAAAAAATAGCTATCGAATGAGCTAGGTATTTATTGCCAATCTAACTCTCATCCATACCGCACAGGATCCCTACCCCACTGTATTTATTGCCAATCTAACTCTGATGATAATTTTATACCTTATTATTGCCGAACAGGGCCATTATTAAAAACTGAATGAATACAGTAATTGAAAGATCTAAATCTGATGATAGTTTTATACCTTATTATTAGGGGGATTGGATGAGTAGCCCTTGTCGCGTCCCGCACCCGTCGATATCGCATGGGGGAGTGCAAGCAAGGGAGGTCAACGGCAGGCGACGATGATCGACGGCAAGCGGCGTCGAGCGAAGAAGGGGAGGTGTTTCAACGAAGAAGGAGAGGCGGCGCAACATAGATAATGAGGATTAGGCCTCATTATCTCTATTGCATATGTGTGGGCCAACATAGTGGGCCAACATAAAGGCCCACGAACATAACCAAGCCGGTGATCCACCCAGAAACACTCATCTCTATTGCAACCATTAGTGCATTTACATTGCAACGACTATACATTGTTGCAATGTCACCTTCCGTGTAGCAACGATTCTAGTGTTTGTTGCGATAACCAAGCTTGTTTTTGCAACAATGCCATTACCGTTGCTATATCTAAGACTAGTTGCAACAATGTTGATTTTCGTTGCTATACCCAAGCTTCCTTTTGCAACAACACTAGTTTCGTTGCTTTAACTAGGATTTCTTTTGCAACAACTCCATTTTCGTTGCTATATCTAAGACTCTTTTGCAACGTACCATAGTAATTATCACAACGCCTTCTAGTCGTTGCAATATGGGCAGCTATTTGCAACGACGACAAAGTAGCGTGGCGATAACGTCATCGCTATTACAACAAACATATCTTTGTTGCGATATAGCCTACCTTTTGCAATGATCTAAGTCATTATTGCAACAGTAGCAAACTGGTGGCAATATACACCCCTTTCGCAATGAAAAACTATGGTTGTCGCAATAACACCTATGTATTGCAACTAAAGTCGCCCGTTGCAATAAAAGACTCGTGGCATTAGGGGGAAAACGTTGTAGTGTGTTCTTCCCAGAGAGAGGCTCACTAGTGATGCTATCCCACCATTGGGAACGATTGTACCGGTGGTTAGTCACCAAAAGGTCAGCGTCAATGATGCATCTCTTGTGGAAACCAAGAGCCTCACTGAGCTGTTTTGGGCTCAAGATAAAATCCTCGTTGGAAAATCGAAACCGAATGTTCGTCTCGTTGGGAAGAACCTCAACTTTTAAACTCATCAGAAATTCCATAGTGAGAAAATGCGAACCTGTTTCTGAGATGGGGTGGAAGTTTTGCCATCCGGCATTGTTGAATGCTCGTTCCATCTCTCCCCCGAGACCAGTCTCGATTAGCAGCATGGCGTCGAAGTACTTAGCGTGGCTGAAGACGTGGTTCTGGAGCTTATCAAGCACCACCCTTTCTTCTTCGGTCCTGGTGATGATGTGCTCCATCCGGGTCATGATCCGGATACGGAGCCTGCTCCGGGGAACCTCCTGCCTCTTGCTCTCCTGGGAAATCGTGTCCTGTTGAGTTGAATCAACAGACATAGTTTCCCGGGAGGCAGATGATCCTTCAGAGCGCCGGGAACCTGAGGAGCTGAACTTGGTCACCACTCCACGTGCCTTTGATTTCGCCTTAGTCCACATGATTCCTGCAAAAGATTAGTTCTACAATACCCGAAGGAAATCAAGGGTTAGGAAATCATCGGTTAGGCGTTCTTGTGTGATATTAATCACCACAACTCGGTTAGTTGTTCTTGTGGGGTAAGAACCACCACAAGTGTTCTCGTTCAGCCGGAAAGGGTTTGTTCTCACAAGAACTCAAAGATCAATTTTAGCAGAATTTTCTTACGGTTGCACTCTAATCTTGCTTAGAGATTTTTGAGATTTAGAGCAAAGAAAGAGTGCAGCGCTGCGGAAGCTTACATACCTGCACTTGGGGTGAGTTGCTCTCGAGCTGGGCACCGGCTTTTATAGAGGCGAGGCAGGGGGAGGCCGGCCGGCCTGTGTGAGGCCGATCGGCCTGCACATGGTGCCGGTCGTGCCCATCCTCCTATCGGTGGTCATGTTGCTGTTGTTTGTGCTGCTAGTAGGTGAAGATGGGACAGCGACAGTGGAGAGAGGCCGGCCGGCCTGCCTAGGGCCGCTCGGCCTGGTGCTGGCTCCCCTTCGCTCCATCTGCCTTGTATCGTGCCCGTGCACGATCGCTGGTTGCCTGCTTTGGTGATCTGGCCAAAATGGATGACAGGTGGGGCTGGCCTGAACCATGTTGAATAGGCCAGATCTCAGCTTAAATGCCCCTTCCTGTGCATTCGACAGTCTCGGGAAGATGCTGCTTGACTGGGGCTGAGAACTCACGGAGTGTCTTCTTCGGTTGAGCCATTATCTCTGGTGATTCTAGGGCCGAAGAATACGATGAACCTGAATCTGGTTCGGACTCAGAGTCGGATGACTACTCGAATGTGTTGCTTGAGCTGAGTGAAATTTGAGGAGGTACGAATCTCCTTCGCACTACTCTTCCAATGCGTTCTGGATTAGGATCAAAGTTTGATGGTAGGTTGAAACCAGTCATGCACTACCCTGCAAACACATCAACAATAGACGAATATTGCAGTGGTGAAGTCACTAAGGTTAGTGGTTGGTAAGTTTGTAAATATTATCAAATAATTCAACAATAACTTTAGCCAATTGCTTCCCCGGCAACGGTGCGAGAAATGCTTGTTGGCACTCGTTAGCGTCACGTTATCACAACGCTTCAAGAGCGCGAAGATATATGTCGTTGTATGCAAAATCGATTCTGCAAGCGCACAGAATATATCTCGTTGTAGCACTTCACCTAGGGAGTTATCCCAGGGTATCATATTTATATTTCCGCAGGGAAGCATAATGGTTAAAGTGTATTGAAGAATGAAATGATATATCTTGCCAGAAATATCAAGCCACAAACCCAGGGGCACAAACTCTAGGTTTGGAGATAATGGTCAAGTAAATGACCGGATAGAAGGTCTAAAAGACCAGCGACACACAGGAACACCTAAATCTATAGAAAAGGAAAGATGTTGGGAGAGACCGGACCTAGACACTTCCTAACTCAGAGCAAAAGGCACTCTAACTTAGATACCGGGAACAGAGCTCGCTTCGACGGCTAGAACGGGAGAACCTCAGAACGGGATGAATACGCCCGAACGTGGTGGACTCCGAAGGACGGACAGGGCTGTCACCACCTGCCTCTACCACTGCTGTTCCGTAGGGTGCAACACACTTCCTAGTTAATCAACAAGCCAGACACCACGTCTACACTCGAAGATTAAGATTTCTCTTGAGGCCTGTCAAGAGAAATCCTCGTCTTCCCTAAGGCGTCTTACGGCCTGGTCAAGGCGAGCAAACCCGCGAGATAAAACCCGGTAGAGCTAAACTAAACTCTACACTAAGACTAAAGGGGGACAAAACTTTACTCTAAAGAGAGCAAGATCTTTACTCTAAAAAGAAGAGCAAGAGATAAATATAAAAGATAAACTTAAGCTCTGAAATAAGAAAGTAATTGTTTTGATAAACTCTTCAAATGAAGGAAAGGATACAAGAGCCTTTACAGAACTCTGAAGATTTCGAAGATCCGAGCTAAGCTCGACTCGACTCTACTCCCAACTCTAAACCTAATCTAAGAAATGGAAAAGATACAAGAGCTCCCTTCAAGTATGACTTGAGAAGTGTGGTGCGTATCTTGGATTGAAGAGAAGGTGGCCTTTTATAGCCTCCCAAGGTCGGTAGCCGCCGTAACCGTCACGCCAACGACCTACTTAACTTCCATGCCGAAGATGGTCGCGTGAGGTTGCAGCAGGGGGTCGGCCGGCCTGGTGTAGGCCAATTGGCCTACACCTGGCTCCCCTGGCTACCGCCTTCGTCGTGGACACTCCTGATTGCTTCCTAAGGTCGGTAACGGTTGCGTTCAGTTGAGGCTGTCCAAGAATCCGAGGTTGTGGGCCCTTCAATCCATGTTCATTCCACTCTAGGCCTTTCAGGTCCTTGGATGAAACCGACATTGATTGCACGTCTCTTGATCATCTTGGATACTTAGTTTAGCTTGTGGATCAGTAGCGTGGCCAGACCTAGCCAGGGGAGGCCGGTCGGCCTGGGCTAGGCCAGCCAGCCTGGCTCTGTGCCAGGTTTGGCCCCTGTTTCACCTGTTTCATCCTGCAATCACAACTCATCCAAAACTTGTAGAATTGGTCAGTAAAAACACTTTTATGTATGGAACATGGTATGATCATCCTCATTTTACCGAAATGTTGACGGTCAATACTAGGTTATAATGGCCGTCAACAGGCTCCACTAGGCCTCTCATTGCTCAGGTACGTGGGCTGGACCGAGGTGAGTCGAGTTGTTCCTTGCCCGTGTTGTGAAAACATGGCTAAGCCGATGAGATGGCTAGATTGGCTTGGGTCAACAAATGACCTTTACCTCAACTATGCCAAATCGGGCCAGGCAATGTTTTCATAACGTCAGAGCAGAATCAACTGAGTGGCATACCACTATGGTCACTGGGATTGGTGATCCAGTGGTTGCATGAGACTGTATCGTGTTGCCTGTATCGGTAATGTCCAACTCGACCTCTGACGTGTACGTTCGTGCCGTGATCTGCCTAGTTGGTGCCTCGAGCATACCCGGGGATAGAAAGTTCTCTTTTAGAAGATGTGTATCATGGATGCTCATGGGAATTTCTAATCCGGGGTTGCTCCCATGCTCAATTGCTTCTTTGTCCTTGCCCTTGTTTGCCCGAAATGGTTAGAGTGAAAGGACCGTCTAGGCAGCAAGGTTGGTGCCTTGACACGACTGAGTTTTGTTGGGGTGTTATGATGAGCACAAGTGAGACACTTCTAGGAAATCTATGATTGGATCTCCCTAGAGAATCCTCACGCTCGTAGCGTCATGGCACTCAGGACTAGGAACACCGGAGATGAAAAGATGGGGCACGATTCTTTAGATGAATGATGATGGTGTATCATGCTCATGAGTAGGGTAAATCAATCTCCGTGCGAGAGATAGAGCTTCAGGATGACTACGGTCCCAATTATGAAAGAGAATGTAAACTCTGTGGACCGGTCATTCCAAGCTCAAGGGATTTCGAGAACGAGTTCCTCTCTCAGCTCGTCTCGCTCATGGGACGGAAACGTTCGTCTCATGCTTCTGTTGGAAGTTCATATGATGCAAGTTCAGCTCAACTTCCAGCAGGCATCAATCAAGTCAAGGTATAGGATAAAGATGTGGAGAAACTCATGACTCGGTTGGCATCGATTGGTAGCGAAGATGAGAATGTAAATTGTGATTCACTCGCTTCAATCGGTACGGTCGTTATGCTTTCCTTGGCCCAGGAGGTAGTTCCATAGAACTGTGAATGCGTGGCCAAGTGTCAAGGTAAAATCCTAGGCATGGGAAGGTGCCTTCGGATATTGCCTTGGCTAGAAGCGTAATGATCCCTTGCCCTTATGACATCTCTTTCTAGTGGAGTCCCTAGTGGTCGGAGCGGGTTGTCAAGGACAACCGTTTCCTTCAACTATCGCTCCTCCTCCTCTCGAGGCGAAACCCGAGAGAGAGTCTAGAAGAAAATATCATAGGGTGATTGAAGCATCCCCACATAAGCACAGACTAAATGTGATACAAATATCAGTCTCAGGAGGCTGATACACATTTATTCCACAGATGGTTCAGTCACCGTGCGACCTAAGAGGGTCACGGCACTCGATACAAATTATAATGTAACCAAAAGTACAACAATACATAACCAGAGAAAGACTAAGACTAGATCTAGCCCTATCTCGGCGAAGAACGACAGCGGAAGCATCTTGAAAGGGACCACACCACAGGCAATGTCGGGTGCGGACACGACCTCTACTCGAACTCCTCAGCGACAAAGTCCAGATCCTCCTCTGTTGCAACAAAATAGGAAGGTGAGTACAAAAGTACTCAACAAGTCCAACCACGTCCACGGAGGGGGATATAAAGATCATGCACAGGGTAATTCAAGGATACGGCTAAGGTTTAATTTGCATAAAAGCTAGGTTTTAACATGCAAGGGTTTATTTTAAACAGGTTTCCGTAAAACCAGTTTTTTAATATCAAGTGGGTTGATCCTCCACAAAGGATCCACATTTTATGCTACTGGACTCCTCGTCCGCCGTAGCTCACGGCACACCTGCCGGACACTTTCCAAAACAACTCACACCAAAAGAAACCACCATTTCCCAACACTAGTTTCAGGCCCAAGTCGTGACTCATCCAATACCGTGGATACGGCTATTCGAATAGGTTTTAACTCTGCAGAGGTTGTACAATTAACCCACCCCAACGGTTTTCGGCAACACGAACACCGAAATGTCGGCGCGGACCTATCAAAGCCATTACCACACCTTAGCTAAGCCGGACTAGCCAATATGGAAACAATCAAGGGGTCCATGTCCTCCCAACGAGGCATGACCGGGACGTAACTCACATAGATCGTACTCCTGCTCCTTGTTCTCCCATTGCTCACAGCTCACCCATTGGCTAACCAACTAACTAGTGGGATTTATGCTAAGCCGTTGCCACATACAATGGTAGGGCGGTAGCACTAAACTGGGCCAGGCTAGATGACAATCAATTCGGTCCTTAAAAAATAGACAAGACGGATATCTCCACAACCCGCTCAGCCACACAGGCACGAGCTCACCAATTTGGTGTTTCACACATAACACACCATCCGCCTCATCGTTTTCACCTTTATTTCATTTTCACCAAAAGCCACCATTTTCTTTTAAACACTCACACCATTCTTTATTTTAAAACACATGAGTATTTGCAATATGATAGTGGTAAGAGTACCAGGCCCTAAGCGTTTCTAGCAACGGCTATCATCCAAACAGAGCAAGTCATATTTAATGATAACCTAGGTGATCAAGGAATAGTCATAACAATCAAGGAGTGGCTATCCAACCGGGTCTTGCAATAAAACAATGCATTTCATAAACAGGCCAATAGGTTGTGTTTGTAAAACATAAGATAAGTATGCATCAAAGGATGGGATTGAACTTGCCATCGTCGAAGTCAGTCCGGAAGCGCCTGCTCGCGGTACGGGTCCTCGGTCTCCGGCTAGCGGTACTCGCCTGCGTACTCCGGCTCGCGGTACGGTCCTCCGAACTCCTCGCCGGGCTGCTCCTCGGTCACTCAGTGGTCTACAGCACACACAAGCAAGCATACATTAAAATAAAAGAAAAGAGAAACGAAAAAGGATTTTTAAATGAGCTCGGAAAAGAGAAATAGGAAATAAATCCTAGAAAGATTATTTTTGGGAGATTTTTGTATAGCTCGGCCGGAATATGTGTGGAAAGGCCGTGGTCGAATTTTGGGAGAAACGGGCGGAGTTTGGCGGATGAAATGATGCGTCAAAGGGAGGATTAGGGTATGTTTAAGGGGTCAAGGGCATATCCGTAATTTGTTTATAAGGAAGAGGGCTTATTTGTGAATACTCAGAACTGAGAAAGGACTGATTTGTGATATTGGTAAACATTAGGGGTGGTTTAGAGGGGACAGGGACTCATTTGTAATTATTTACAAAGAGTTAAGGGTCACTTTGAAGGACTCAAGGGAGGCTGGGGGTTTTCTGGAAATGGCAAAGAGTTGGGGAGGGGGGGTTCTTTTGGGATTTGAGGGAAGTGGAGGGAGTTTTGGGCGAACTCGCGCTTCTTCCTTCTTTCCTCAGCCCGAAACAGAGGAGGGGGTCAGGTGCTTGGCCGGCGGCCTGGCCTGCGGCGGCGCCGGCGCTCCGGGGCGCGGCGGCAGCCGGGAAGTGGTGGAAAAGGGAGAAGGAGGGAGAGGGGATCCCGTTCCCTTCTTCACCTCCAGCTGGGGCGGTGCGTGGAGGTGGATCGGCGGCGGCGGACAGAGAGCAGCGGCAGCTCTGGTGGCGGCGGCGATTAGCGGCGCGGTAGAGCTCGGGAAGCTGGGGAGGAGTAACTGGAGGGGTGCTGGTGGTGTGGGCGGAGCTGGGGTGCGTGAGCTCACCCCCTTTTATAGGCAGGGCGAGGGGGAGCACAGCCGGCCGGGAGACAGAGGGGCCGGCAGTGGTCGTCTCCCGCACTGTGGGCGCGACGTGGGCACAGGGCGGCTTGGACCTGCACAGCAGAGGGTGGAGAGGAGGGCGGCGCTGCTGGTGGTGTGGGGACCCCTTACCGGGACGTCCCTCGATCACCTGTAACAGGTCCTGGATCGACCGCTGATACAGATCTTATCACAGATTAGTATCAGGAGCAGTAAATAACGTATAAATTAAATATTATTCACCGTTTTAAGCTAGCGGATAGCGGCGAGCACTCGTTTCTCTAGTGGAGTGAGTTGCAGCACCTAGTCGCTTTGGAGACCTAAACGTGTGTGACAATGAAAGCAAGAGTGAGTATTCAGAATTGAATACCCAGCAAATCCCACAAATTCAATAATATAATATATTAAATTAAATAAGTGTGAAGGTTGGGCCTGGAGGGGCATTTCCTCCCTGCCAGTCCCGATATTAACCCAACCCAGAACCCAGTTATCGGCACTCCTGCCGTCCGGGTTCCTCATGCAATAGCGGAAATCTAATTAGTGGGGGCTTTGACCAAATCGGCTCTATGCCGAGAGCTGCGGCTATCCAGATCGATTTTAACTCTGCAGAGGTTGTAATTATCTACCACGCATTCGGTCTGTTCCCACCTCCGCGAAAGGCGGGCGTCGACCTACGAGACTCGTATCCACTGGCGTCTATCTCTAGACAGCCAATCACTAGCTCTGTCCACGGGTGCTACTGGGGCCTAAGCAGGGGTCGCGTAATCGTCCACAAAAGGACATCAAAACTCGGGTATGGATGCATCATATTAAAGGGGCATGCATCGCCCATGGGCCCTACCAGCCCTGTCACATGCGACCCGTGCCGGCCAGTCCCAGCCCTCTGTCTAGGGGCTGTCTCCAGTATACCCGTTGCCCACTGTGGCCCCTTGGGACAGTTTACTAGTGCAGACTAGTGGGGTGTGAGTCAAGGCCTCACATAAATAGGTATTCTCGAAGGCCATACCTTTTTGGCATGCGTGGTTGTACGGGGGATTGAAAAGACTCTCCCATGAACTGGTCCTTAGCTGGATCAGAGTGGCTCTTAGGACAGAATCCCCTCATTGGGATCTTCCTTCCACTCCCAATCAGCATCCTATAACTATAGCGAGGCCAGGCATTCACCCACGTGATGCCTCCTCATAGCTTAAGCTGCAGGAATGGTAAACTTTAATGATTAGGGTGATATTATTGGTGAGACTTGCCTTCATTGTCGATCCTTAGTCGTTCCTTACGCAGGCGTGCATCGTATGTTGACCGGGCTGGGCTTCGGGCCTTCTGGAGCTCCGGTGTCTCGTCGGGGCCCGGTCATGCTATCGATGAAACACATAAAATAACAATCAGTATAACAATACACCAATCAATTCGCAAAAGGGAAAAGAAGAATGGAAAGGAAGGCGGGAATTTTGAAGAGAATTATCAAATAATTCCCTAGGAAGATGGCTGGAATGATGATTATCGGTATTTCGGGAATTACATGGATTTCTAAGGATAATTCCCGAATATGGATTCCTAGAAAGTCCTTATACTATTCTGGGCAGCAAGGCGGCTAAGATTCCATTGACACCTAGTGGTTTACGGACGGTCGGTTGGACGATGGGGGTTTAGACGGGGGTTAGGGCTTACACGGGCGGCGTAACGGCAGGGTTTTAGGTGGTTTAATGATTAGGCTAGGCTTAGGATATAAATGTTAGGGAACAAAGCACATGGAAATGCTTAGAATAATCCCTAATATTTATGGGATTTTTCTAGGGATTTATGGGGCTAAGACAGAGAAAGGGGAATTTCTTGGGTACACCAATGGAGGCTTTCTAATGGTTAGAAATCATCCTAATTGGATTTCGTCTCTAATGACAGGTTAAAAGGGATTGGGTGGCACTAATAGGCTTAGGAATATTCCTAGGATTTTTGGGTATTTTTGGGGAATTTTTAGGACAAAGGAAGGGCTCTAAATAAACTGTGTATACACTTACCGGGTGTACCTAGTAGTTTTAGAGTTGCTGACGCAGAGGGGTGGCCGGCTGGCGTCGGCTGGTGGGGCCCGCCATGCGCACTGTTCAGCGCACCGGGGGCGTCGGCGCGGTGGACCGTGCGCGCCCAGTCGATGGTCCACCGGACCACGTCCACCCGGCGCACGGGCGGCCCGCACCATGAACCATCTGTGGACCGGGGTAGCCGCAAGGTGTGCGGTCTACGTGTGCCGGGTGCACGGGGCTGGCGGGGGAGGGCGCGACGGGGAGGGATGACGGCGTTAGAGCCCGGGCCCACTCGTCGGGTTACACCCAGACAGAGAGAGAGACGGCGCAGCGACGGCGACCGACGGGTCGTACCGCTTCGCCGAAGCCGGGCGGCGCCGCCGTGCGCGCCCTGTGCGCCGCCGCAGAGGTCGCCGGAGCAATGCCGGAACGGTGCCACAGCTCGCCGGCGGCCTTGCGGCTTGCACTAGGAGGACGAGGAGAGTGAGGGGAATTCTCTAGTGGCTAGCAAGGAAGGAGGAGAGGGACGGAGCGGCGTGGCCGCAGTAGGGGTGGGGGAGAGCTCGATTGGAGCTCGGGCGATGCCCTGAGAGGAGCCTGCGGGCACCTTTTATAGGCGGGGTGAGCGCGTGGAGTGCCGCCACATCGCGCGAGTGGTAGAGGTAGGCCGGACGCGCGGCGGCAACAGAGCGTTGGGTGCCGGCGGCGCAAAGCTTGGTCGGGGTGAGGTTTGGGGCGGTCGGCTCCGTAGTCGTGGCGCGGTGGCAGCCAGTGATGGCGACACGCGTCGTGTCCGCTCCCCTGGAGCTCATCCTGGCCAGCGGTCAAAGATCGGGCGGTGGTGGCGGATTACGGCGGGGGTAAGGGGAGGTGAATCTAGGGGAGGAAAACGGGGTGAGTGATGTCATGTGGGGCCGGGGTGCTTTAACTGCGGCGTGATGCCTATCCCGCGGTGAAAGAGCCCACGTGGTAGCGTTGAATGACAGTGACTCGCCGGCGGCGGCACGGCATAGCGGCGGCGGGGAAACAGAGGAGGGGAGGAGAAGCCGGAGGAGGAAGAAGGGGTTGGCGGCCATGTGGCCGCGGGCCGAGCGGAGGGAGGGAGCTGGGCCGCAGGTGCCAGCTGGGCCGCAGGGACGAGCGGGGCCGGCCGGTGTAGGGAAGGAGGAAAAGCGGCCGGAGGAGGGAAAACAGGGGGCAAGGATGGACCTTAAGGTTGGGCTGCGAGGAAGGGTTGGGCCGAAATGGGGGTTACGGCCTGTTTAGCCTTTCTTCTTCTTTTCTATTTCCTTTTGAGGGTTTTTGGAAGAAGTTTGAATTCAAATTTGAATCAAACCTTCCCTAGTTTGACTCTAGAGTTTTGTAGACTTATTTTGGCACTCAAGTTGTGAAACATCCCTTTTATTTCCCATAGTTATTTATAGTTTTATTATTCATATTTATTCCTTTAACTCTATAATTATTCTAATAAACCTAGTGATTAATCCTAAATTAATCCTACTTAATTTTGAGGGTGTTACAGGTGGGGTCGCGGAGCTGGGCGGCACAGCAGCTGGTCGGCGGTGCGGCGGCGTGCAGGGGCGGCGCAGGTGGGGTCGGCGGCGTGGGCGGCAAGGCGGCGGGGCCGGGGTCGTCGGCGGCGCTGTGCTGGCATCGCCGAGCACAGGGCATGCTTGCGGCAGCGGGTGGAGGAGAGGGGCGCGGCGGCGTGTCGGGCAAGGTAGCAGGGGGGCGGCGGCGTGCTGAAGCAGAGAGGAGCCAGGCAGAGGAGGAAGAAAGGAGAAGGAGGAAGAGAAGAAAGAAAAAGAAAAAGGAAAAGAGAACAAGAAAAAGGGAAAAAGGAAAGAGGAAGGAGAGGAAAAAGGGAGAGGGATTTACGGCGGCGATCGCGGGATCGGTCGGGCACGCGCGACAGGAAAAACGAGGAAGCGAGGAACTTTGTCGGTGTCGGTACCGGGACGACGAATATTCGTCGGGAAAAGATTGAGCTCGATGAAAAGAATTTTGAAAACCAATTTTTAGCGAGTGATTTAACTTGGTAAATTTTTCGGAGGTTACAAACCTACCCCACTTAAAGTGAATCTCGTCCTCGAGATTCGGCTGAATCCTTAAAGAGATGGGGGAATTCTTTCTTCAACGCATCTTCGCGTTCCCATGTGGCTTCTTTCTCGCCATGTCTGCTCCACTGAACTCGGCACATCCGTACCATGGAATTTCTTGTGTGCTTGGTGACAGTGTCTAGGATCTTGACGGGTACTTCCTGGTATCTGAGGTCCTTTTGCAAATCTATTGTTTCCACTGGTATATGTTCTTCCTCGGGTACTCTCAAACATTTTCTGAGCTGGCAAACATGAAACACTGGATGGATATCTGACAATTCATTGGGGAGTTGAATGCATTATGCTACAGCTCCAACTCTTTTGAGCACCTGGTACGGTCCGATGTGTCGAGGGGCTAACTTTCCATGGATTTGGAACCTGCGAGTCCCTCTAATCGGGGAAACCTTTAGGTAAACATAATCTCCCACTTCAAAACTTAATTCCCTTCTGTGCTTGTCTGAGTAACTCTTCTGACGGGACTGGGCAGCCTTTAGCTTCTCTCTGATCTCGGCTACCTTATCTTCTGCTTCTTTTATAAAGTCTTGTCCGACCAAGGTACGCTCCCCTACTTCTGATCACATCAAAGGGGTTCTACACTTCCTTCCATAGAGAGCTTCAAACGGTGACATGCCTAAACTGGCTTGATAACTGTTGTTGTAAGAGAATTCTGCATAGGGCAAACTCCGTTCCCAGTCCTTCCCATAGGTCAGGGCACAAGCTCGTAACATATCCTCCATAATCTGATTTACTCTTTCCGTCTGGCCATCTGTCTGTGGGTGATAAGCTGAGCTAAAATCTAACTTGGTTCCCATGGCTTTATGTAAACTTTGCCAAAACTTGGAAGTGAACTAAGTCCCTCTGTCTAAGACAATTCTGCTCGGTACTCCATGTAGCTTTACTATGTTCTCCACATAGAGCTTCGCTAACCTTTTGCCTCCATACTTGGTCTGTACGGGTAAATAATGGGCCACTTTGGTGAGTCGGTCCACTATCACCCATATAGAGTCATTTTTCTTTTGAGTCTTGGGCAATCCAATCACAAAATCCATACCAATCTCATCCCACTTCCAAACCGTGATAGGTAAGGGTTGCAATAAGCCTGCTGGTTTCTGGTGCTCGGCTTTGACTCGCTGGCAAATGTCGCATTGAGCGACGAACTGGGCGATTTCTGCCTTCATCCCATTCCACCAGTATTTCTGTTTCAAATCCATATACATTTTGGTGGCTCCAGGGTGAATAGAGTAAGGTGAGTTGTGAGCTTCATTCATGATGATCTGCCAGAAATCCCCTTGCTTAGGCACACAAATTCTATCCTTGTACCATAGGGTTCCCTTCGCATCCACTCTAAAATCTGGGGCCTTATTTTCTCCTGTGTGGTTACGAATTTTTACCAAGTTTGGGTCTGAACCTTAGGCCTTTCTGATTTCTTCTTCTGAGGTGGGCTGGACAGTGAGCTACAGGCAAGATTTAGGAGATACAATGTGCACATTGAGTCGTGCCATTTCCTCATGTAGATGGGCATTCTTGGGTGCATAGGACTTTCTGCTTAGGACATCTGCCACAACATTAGCCTTGCTGGGGTGGTAATGAATTTATAAATTATAATCCTTGATAAGATCTAACCATCTTCTCTGTCTTAAATTCAGATCTGGCTGGGGGAATATATACTTAAATCTCTTATGATCCGTGTAGATCTCACACTTATTTCCAATTAAGTAGTGTCTCCAAATCTTCAGGGAATGCACTACGGCTGCTAATTCCAAGTCATGGGTAGGATAATTCTGCTCATGGGGCTTAAGCTGGCGGGAGGCATACGCTACCACCTTTCCATCTTGCATAAGTACACATCCTAACCCGTTTCGGGAAGCGTCACAATATATGACAAAGTCCCGTTGAATATCTGGTAGAGTCAGTATCAGGGCTGAGGTGAATCTTTTCTTTAGTTCTTGGAAGCTTTCTCTCATGACTCGGTCCAGGTGAATTTCTTTTCTTTCTTGAGCAACTCGGTCATGGGCCTTGCTATCTTGGAAAATCCTTCAATAAACCTCCGATAATATCCGGCTAATCCCAGAAAACTTCTTATCTCACTCACATTAGTGGGTTATTGCTAGTTTGAAACTGCTTCTACTTTCTCAGGATCAACAACTACTCCTTCTGCTGTTAGTATGTGGCCAAGAAAGGCTACCTTCTCAAGCCAAAATTCACATTTGCTAAACTTGGCATACAGCTTGTGCACTCTCAGCTTTTCTAAGATCACTCTCAGGTGATGCTCGTGCTCTTGGGCACTCTTGGAATAGATGAGTATGTCATCAATGAATACAACAACAAACTTATCTAATTCTTCCATAAACACTTTGTTCATGAGGTTCATGAAGTATGCTGGAGCATTAGTCAGTCCGAAAGACATCACTGTAAACTTGTATTGGCCGTATCTTGTCACAAATGCCATCTTGGGGGTGTCGCTTTCTCTGATCTTGAGCTGATAATATCCTGATCTTAGATCAATCTTGGAGAAATACTTGGCTCCTTTCAACTGATCAAAGAGGTCATCTATTCTGGGCAATGGATACTTGTTCTTGATGGTAACCTCATTTAAAGATCTATAATCCACACACATCCTCATACTTCTGTCCTTCTTCTTCACGAATAGAACGGGTGATCCCCACGGGGATGAGCTAGGTCTGATGAATCCTTTCTCCTGAAGGTCTCTCAATTGTTCTTTTAACTCAGCTAGTTCTGCAGCAGCCATTCGGTATGGTCTCTTGGCTATAGGAGATGTCCCTAGGGATACGGTCAATAATGAACTCTATGTCCCTATCTGGCGTCATTCTGGGAAGCTTATTTGTGAATACTCAGAACTGAGAAATGACTGATTTGTGATATTGGTAAACATTAGGTGTGGTTTAGAGGGGACAAGGACTCATTTGTAATTATTTACAAAGAGTTAAGGGTCACTTTGAATGACTAAAGGGAGGTTGGGGGTTTTCTGGAAATGGCAAAGAGGTGGAGGGTCTTTTGGGATTTGAGGGAACTGGAGGGGGTTTTGGGCGAACTCGCCCTTCTTCCTTCTTTCCTCAGCCCGAAACAGAGGAGGGGGTCGGGTGCTTGGCCAGCAGCCGGGAAGTGGTGGAAAAGGGAGAGGAGGGAGAGGGGATCCCGTTCCCTTCTTCACCTCGGGCTGGGGCGGCGCGTGGAGGCAGATCGGCGGCGGCGGACAGAGGGCAGCGGCGGCTCTGGTGGCGGCAGCGATTAGCGGCGCGGCGGAGCTTGGGAAGCTGGGGAGGAGTAACTGGAGGGGTGCTGGTGGTGTGGGCAGAGCTGGGGTGCGTCAGCTCGCCCCCTTTTATAGGCAGGGCGAGGGAGAGCACGGCCGGCTGGGCGGCAGAGGGGCCGGCGGTGGTCGTCGCGCGCACTGTGGGCGCGACGTGGGCACAGGGCGGTTTGGACCTGCACAGCAGAGGGTGGAGAGGAGGGCGGCGCTGCTGGTGGGGTCGCGGAGCTGGGCGGCACGGCAGCTGGTCGGCAGGTGCGGTGGCATGCAGGGGCAGCGCAGGTGGGGTCGGCGGCGTGGGCGGCACGGCGGCGGGGCCGGGTTCGTCGGCGGCGCTGTGCTTGCGTCGCCGAGCACAGGGCGTGCTTGCGGCAGCGGGTGGAGGAGAGGGGCACGGCGGCGTGTCGGGCAAGGGAGCAAGGGGGCGGCGGCGTGCTGAAGCAGAGAGGAGCCGGGCAGAGGAGGAAGAAAGGAGGAGGAAGAGAAGAAATAAAAAGAAATGGGAAAAGAGAAAAAGAAAAAGGGAAAAGGAAAGAGGAAGGAGAGGAAAAAGGGAGAGGGATTTACGGCGCCGATCGTGGGATTGGTCGGGCACTGCGCGACGGGAAAAACGAGGAAGCGAGGAACTTTGTCGGTGTCGGTACCGGGACGACGAATATTCGTTGGGAAAAGATTGAGCTTGACGAAAAGAATTTTGAAAACCAATGTTTAGCGAGTGATTTAACTTGGTAAATTTTCCGGATGTTATAGTGATCTTGGGCATGAACATGTGTGAGGCACTTATTCCCCAAGACATGTGTTGTTCAGTCGAAAACTCTTTAGCCAGAGTCTAAATATGATAGACATGGAAACTCGGACTCGGCTGAGGAAGTTTCGTGGTAACTCGATGTTCTTTCCTCCTGACGGGGCACCTTTTTGTAAGATGGCTGGGGAGGTCGTGCCTTGGAGAGAATCCAAAAGCATTTTTCCCTCAGTTGGTGTCTTCAACAAGAGCGAACCTTCGGAAATTGCATCGATTCGCTGCCTAGCGTCATTCGCTGGTCCGAACCAGAAATGTTGAAGCATTACATGGTCGGGAAGTGATATGACTGGGCACGTATCTACCAAGGTAGAGAAACGAGCCCATGCATGAGCTAGCGATTCTTCCTCTCTCTGACAAAAGTCGATGATCTGTACTCGTAAGGAGCAGATGCGAGATAGGGGGAAGAGGGAGGAACAGAAAGCTATCCTCATCTTATCCCAGCTGTCCACGCTCCGCTCAAGACGGAAATACAACTTCTTAGCCTTTCCGCTAAGGGAGAAGGGAAAAAGTTTCATCTTAAGGGCATCCTGTGTCAAGCCAGCTATGAGCTGACTGGAGCACAAGTGCTCAAACTCCCGTAGATGATGAAAGGGATTCTCATAGCCTAACCCTGAGAAAGAATTTTTCTAAACAAGCTCTGTGAGAGAGACGAGAATCTGGTAGCCTGATGAGAAAGATGTTTGAAAAGGTGGCTCTAAAGATCGGTCTTTTGGGGTCGGAAGGTGTGTACAAGGATAACCTTCCATGGGTAGCGAGGGTAAAGGTAGAATCAAAGAAAAGTTAAAAAGGGATATGAGGGATTCCTAGATTCGTAGGGATACAGCAATCGTTCCCCTGGCAACAGCGCCAGAAAGCTTGCTGGCGTTTCTTAACGTCGCAGCCGGTTGCCCAGCAACGGCGCTAGAAAGCCCGTTGACACTTAACGTCTATAGAAAATCTGCAAGCGCACAAATATCATCATAGCTTTCCCCTAAGAGTATTCCAAGGGTATCAAATCCAGAACATGTGTGCACACTACGGTATAGGAGATTCCAAGGAATTCCAACCAAGAAGATAAGGATGAGAGGATAGTCTATGATTCTAGCAACGGGTAGCAAGACGTCTCTACTTCCTACTTGCTTTGGGCACCGGCTTACACTGCCTCCACAGTGACTCCGGCTAGCAGCTCTACGACTTAACCGAACATGGGGCATTTCAGAGGGTCCAATGGGGCTGTCACCACCCGTAGCCTACCCTGGCCAAACCGTGGGTTAAGATGCGCAAACGAAGTGTAATCTACGACTCAGGCACCACGCCTATGACACGGACTTACTACTATGGTCCGTAAACACTTTCAGTATGTAAACTCACCACAGCACTCCACAAAATGTGAAGCAACGAACCCACAAGTGAGAGCCTAAACTTGCTACTACTTACTATACTGAATCATAGAAGATCGAAGAGACTTACACAACACTTACTTTGATAAGAACAGCGAAGCATCTCCAGGAAATACATGAACGGAGAGGGTGTTCATGATGAACATGAACTCCTCTCCAACTCACTCTCTTCCTCTCTCTACCTTTTTACCCCTAGGCTAAACTAGCCTAAGCTACTCTCCTCCATAGAAGCCTCATCTAGAGGTGAGAGAAGAGGGAGAAGTGTGAAGAGTGGTTGGATGAATGTTGTCTCATTCTCTCCCCCGCTCTAGTGTTTATAGGCAAGTGAAGGTCGGTATATGGAGCATCCACCAGGGAATATTCCTTGTAACTGTCATAGGAGTGGACACGTGGCAGCCAGGGACGAGGGGAGCCACCCCTGGTTAGGCCGGACCAGGGGGTCGGCCGACCCACTGTGGGCCCTGCCCACAACCGCATTTGGACAGCTGACTGACAGGTGGGTCCTGAAGTGTGTCTGGGTATGCTTGGGGTGAAGTGGTACTTTTAGCTCCCGGTTGTGGGCCCTTCAATCCGTGTGCTTGCACGTGATTGGTCGAGAGTGTGCTTCCTTGCTCTTGTAGGCCCATGGATCCGTGGGAAGCTTAGGTAGCAGCCCTTGGTTGGCTGGAATTGAGTGCTTGTACCACTTTAGCTTGTATCCACTTCATTTCCATGGTTAGGTGGCCTACATTCATAATTTACAACACTCGTGGAATTTATTAGAAATAAGCCTTATCACTAAGGTTGATGTTATCAGTTTTTATCATTTATGCAGGAGTTGACGGCCTGAATTTGGGGTATAATAGCCGTCAACAAACATCAATGTCGTTGCCAGGTTGCTTTGGACCTTGGATAAGCACCAATATTATAATGAACATCCGCTTCATGCATAGCCGAGGTAGGTTGTAGATACATACAGTCACAGGCCAAGTGCTATGACTACTGCTCATTTTATCAAAAGAATTCATGCCATCAGTACTTAAACCAAGCCTTAAATTTCTTGCATCAGCATCGAACGTTGGGCATGCTCTATCGATGTTTCTCCACTGGGATCCATCGGCGCGGTGTCTCAACATACCATCCCACTTACGTTCTTCTTTGTGTGCCATCGCAGCAACTTGGCATGCTTCTTTGTTTCTAAACAAACGCTTCGGACATGGTGTTAAAGGAAAATACCACACCACCTTCACAGGAATTTTTTTCTAACTAGTCTCCCCATTAACCTCACCAGGGTCATCCCACCTGATCTTGTATCGTGTGCAACTGCAAACCGGACAACAATCTAACTGTTCGTATTCAGCACCACGATATAGGATACAATTATTAGGACACGCATGTATCTTCTACACCTCTAAACCGAGAGGGCAAACAACCCGTTTTGCTTCACACATTCTTGATGGCAATTCGTTACCCTCGGGAAGAATGTTCTTAACGAGTTTTCGTAATTCCTAAAAACCCTTGTTAGTAACACCATTAGCTGCCTTCCACTGCAAAAAATTAAGTGTGGTACCCAACCTTTTGAGCCCCTCTTTGCAATCTGGGTACAAGTCAGTTTTGTGGTCCTGTAACATACATTTTATCATTTTCATTTCCTTCTCATTGTCGCAATCTTTCTCAGCATCACGTAACATTTGACCAAGTCCATCATTAGGGTCATTCTCCTGAGCAACATCTTCCTGATCAGTATCTTCATGAGCAACATCTTCTTGATCAGCATCACCCATTGCAACATCCGTAAAGGCACTATATTGATCAACCAATATCGAAATGTCGTTATAATCCTCCTCTTCTTCATTGTTATCCATTATGACTCCTCTTTCAGCGTGTTTCGACCAAACCGCATAGTTTTTCAATTAAACCTTGGCTCATCAAATGGAAGTGAAGAATTCCTCTAGATTTGTACGACATCTGGTTTTTACAAAGCTCACACGGGCAAAACATGTCACCTGGAGGAAACTTGTTTTCCTCCGCCACATCGAGAAAAGCATGCATGCCATCAACCCACTCCTGACTGCGTTGGTCTGCCAAGTGCATCCATTGTCTACTGATCTACAATAGCAAAGTTTTCTAATTAGTTCATACCTAACAAATTAACTAAGTAAAAATTAGTATATTTTGTAAAAAACTTTATCTTGAAACATAAAATTTGCTAATAACCAACATCTTTCTAAATAGCAAAATTTACCTAATTCATAAATAAAATTAACTAACTACCTTTTTAAAAACAATTCGACTAACTAAAGTAAGCTACTAACTAAACTTATTAGCTAATTAGCTACTAACTAAAACTAACTAAAGTTAGCAAAATTTCGTACATAAAAAACTAACTAAAAATCAATATATTCCCTTTATAAAAAATCTATTCTAAAACATACTAAAGCAGCATTTCTCTAATGCATACCCAACATTTTTTTTCTAAATCACCATTAACACATATATAGCCATAGCACTCTCTCTACCTTTTTCTTAAAAAATTTCTATATTTGTAAAGTATACTAACAATAGAAGGTAATCAAGAACATGAAAGGATGAAATTGTGTACATTGTAGACTCATTCGAATGAGTGCAAATTTTACAAATTTTGAATTTTTTTGACAAAATCTCCCTTTTACCCGAGCATACCATGAACACAGCTCAGAACGTTCATGCTGGCTCGGGCGTGTGGAGCAAGAAGGGATTAAATAGGATAGATACTTAGCACCGGTTGGTGGCTGAAACCGGTGCTGATGTGGCCCTATTAGCACCGGTTTCAGCCAACAACCGGTGCTAAATGTGGTTGGGACCTTTAGCACCGGTGCTAGTTGTCAGGATTTAGCACCGGTTGTTAGATATAACCGGTGCTAAATCCTCCCCCCCCCCCCCCCCCCCCCCCCCCGCCCGGCCCTGCGCGCGAGTGCTAGCCGTTGGACCCTGTGCTAAAGCCCCATTAGCATCGGGTCCAATAATGGCTGAGGCATATGAGGGGGACAGATATAGCTTGTTCTCTAGTAGTGTATATGGCTTAATTTGTGGAGGGAATAGAAGGAATTTTGTGAGTTATCCAACAACAATAACTCATACAATGGTGGAGAAGTGGTCTCGTAGTCCTAAATTTAGCTCATGAGACGATTGTTTCGCGAAACAACGACTTCTTTCTCTCACCTCGCTCTCTCTCCTCCACATCACTAAGAATTCTACGTGACACTGCATGAAACGAACTATGAGACCGCTTACGTGTAGCAATGTTCTTGTCCTCCCCCTTTCTCTTGCCCCCCTCAACCTCGTCTCTACCTCATCTCCCTCAGACACGGGGGCCACCACCCCGGATCATCATGAGGAGGCATCTCGAACATAAATGAATCTAGTCGCACCAATAATAAGAGCCAATTTGCAAATCACGAAATAGTCTTAAACTGACAATTGCATAGTCATCAACAAGTCCTCAAAGTTGTTCTGCCCGAGTTTTAAAGTAGCAACACATAGTGCGTTGATATAGTTAAACTCCAATGCGGTATTTTAGCAGTTTTAACACCCCCATGAAAGCCTTGCAGAGTCTGACTGTCTGCATATATAGTCCTAGAGGTTAGCATTCCTTCTGCTTCAAGGTTTAGGTTTTCCTATTATATCGTCATTTTGGAGAATCTTGCCATGTAATCATTCTCATCTGCATGAAGACTAAAATTAGAGCAATATTTTTGAAGTGCTAGATCACTGCAGTTTTAACCAACAACATTTCTCTATTTGTTCTAACAGCAGTGCGGAAATTTGAAAACTTACCGCGTGTAACCGGAGATTCGGCTATCCACCCAAGTTCCCTTATTGCCTTAGCGAGAGTTATCATGTAGTCAGGTTTTCTTTTTTGTATATACCTCTCCCTTGTGACTACCGAAGTTCCAATTTCAACCTACCAAGTAATTAGCATTAACAAAAACAAAAAATTAGCGTACGGTAGAATTGAAAACAGCAAGACAACATTGATATCATTTTAAAAACAATAAGATTACTTGCTAAAATACATTCGGTAGAAACTTTAATTTGTCCAAATTCAGTTAGCAACATAACTAACTATCAAGTAATTATTTTATTCTATACTTAAAGATAGTAAAAACAAGATTATGAATAACGACAAATTGGCAACCATAATGTTTCCAATGAAGTTATGTACAATAGAAAACGTCGTCTGTGATCAAAATCAACACATCAGAATCGAAGCCAAATTGAAAAAGAAATGAAGGACAATAAGAAGGAACCCTTGAATCGAAGAATTCACAAGCCTTAGTGTCAAATTTTAAAAGGCATGTGAATTGGATGTCATATCCAATGAGGTTTGCGAATTCGATGTCAAATATCAACATTTCTCCCTAACCCCTTAACATTTGTAGTGAGGTTCTTTGAGTTGTCAACTTAAATATTCGCTCAATAAAGCTAGAAAACTGTAACAATACAAAATTCTCTCTTCTCGTTGTTCACATATCCGAACTAAATATACAGATGATACCTTTCTTTTTCTACTGCAGGCATTGTGTAAACCAACAAAAAAAATATGAACAATATAAGTAGGAACCAGAATAGATATGCTTACCTTAGAGCCCTTAAATGTTTCGTATTCTGCATGAAAATGAGCTACAATTTTGTTCCTGAGAAATATCACAGAGTCAAGCAAGTGGTTGTCTGCAATCGGCTTTTCCTGATTGTTGTGGTCGAGTGGAGGAGAAAATTCATTCATGATCGGAAGGAAGCCAAGAGGACTCTTATTCATCAATATTTTTCCTCTTGGTGTTTTTTCAAAACTACATTTCAAGCTAGCCCGTTCTTTATCGAGAAGAAAGTATATCTCTCTTATGAATTGCATTTTGGTGCGTGCATCCCATATACCTGGTTGCCAGAGCAGGCTTTCATATCTGCACCACGAGAAACAGTACAAATGAGAAAAATATAACTTGTAACGCGAGACTTGTGTCAATCTGCAAGTGGTGTTTGACTTACGTCACTTCTCCTTCTGTCAAGAACTCAGCAAGTTCAGTCAACTCACTACTGGCTTCATAATTATTGTAAAGCTCGGTGAGACAGCGTCCAACTTCCTTCCAGTGTGCCTTTTGTATTTCTTCCCTTGTACTTTCTAAATCCAGAAATGCAGGCATAACAAAGACAATTAGAAAAGAAAATAAGAGATTCAGAAGTTATAATTTCTGCAGTGTCTGTCTAAGGCTGAGCTATTTTCTACTGTTTCTAATCAGCAACAACATGGCATAAATTGTTATACTGATATTTGTACCATCTTTTAAAATATTTTTTTTCAAATCCAATGAGTAACAATAGTTGTTATGCTGGCATACTGAAAATACCTGTGCTGGCAACATAGATACAACGACTATTGTTACTCATCGGATTTCTCATTCCAGTAAATTAGCATCTAAACTGTTCGATCTTTGTTTATTGCTGGGTGGAAACGTCGTCAAATGAACTAGATATTATTCAAACAATATACATACAATTTTGAGAAGTTCTTTGTAAATTTAATTTGCAATGTACAAAGAATAATAAACTCTCAATCTCATTACTGAGTTGATATAGGAAAAAATAAATTTTAGTTACTCCTTTGATACAATTTTGACCATATAATTTGCCGTTATGAAAAAATGACAGTAAAATTTATCTTTCGTATATCTCAAATTCTCATGATAGGATTAAATATCTAGAAAATATTCATGCATGTAGAACATAATAGTTTTAACGGGAGCTGGGATTTTTCCAGAGAACTTTGCATCAATTTGTACCATTTCAGATTACGCACCCACTTGTTAGGTGCAATAAACAACTAATATAACCATTACCCATAGTAAGCATTAGTCATTACTAGTTTTTTTCAGAAAGAAGCTCCTAAAAGGTAAGAGCTAAAATAAAGATGGATGCAAGAATATAGTGATATACTTTTGAAAGATTGAGTATAATTACCTCGGCGAGCACCCCTGCTGCTTCTTATAGCATACATATCGGACAACTGTTTTTTGAAATAGCCCAACATAACTCGAGGTTCACCATTAACTATCTTAAAAAATATGTTCTTGGGTTCTAGCTTCATCGGAAACAATTGAATAGGGAGACTGTTGCTGGCACTGGATGTAGCCCCGCCCTCATACTTATTGTTTACATATTGAACTGCCGAGAAAATGTCCCTGAAAAATATGTGTTGTTCCATAAGAGAGTATTGGCGAAAGAGTAATAATTTTTGTGGTGTAATGATAGGTTATTTGCCTACCTAAACACCTTGAACCCTAGGTCAGAAAACCCACGGCAAAGTTGTCCCTCTATGCAAAACAGTTGCTCCTTCTCAAGGCCGCTAAGTGCATTGTCAACTGATGCGACTGCAATGTATGCTTTCCTGCTGTCGCTAGGGTCTGCCCAAACACCAATTGTGTTCAATATGTTTGGGTGATCACATATGGTCAGTGTGATGTGCATGTTGTAGGCATCGTGTGACGTCCTGCTCATAGCAACACAGCGTCTCCCCTCACACATAGCTCTCTGCAATGGTGTCCCTGGAATCTTGTTGTTCTCGATGATCAGCGTGCAACCTTGGTTGCTTATCACGATCTTCAAAGGAAATCAATCAACATTTGTTAAAGTAAGCATGTGTGTATAATAGATGTATATAATTGCCAAGTATGCTGGAGAACTGACTTACATGAGGGTTTTCCTGGTTGCCAACAACTGGGCCCCTGCAATGTACACATAATAAATCATTAACACATATGTACATGCTATGGGCTTTTGTGCCAGCGTCATCATTAATTAAACACACTAGAGATGTGCAACAAGGAAACAACAATCACTATATTGAACTGAACCATATGGATCAGGCCTCACACAACCCCCTATGGTAATATATGTACTAGTGCATATGGGTGAAAATTCCATTCTTGGTAAAGTGTGAAGGTAGGTAGCCGTAGAAGTGTTATTTACAAAATTAATGAGAAAAATGATAAGTAGTCAGTGGAAATTTCTATATATCCATAGAATTTAAGGGTAAACTTTGTTGATAGGGATTAGGGAAAGCAAGGTGATTATTATCTATATTACCCTGTTTTACTTCTCACATTTATAAAAAAAATGGGTTTCTCTATCTCGAATAATATATGTTTAAAGATATTTAAACCTTTTTGGGTCATTTTAAGAGCAATGAAGTAAATAGTACTACAATATGTTTCTACCTCTGTTATACATGAGCACTATTGAATCATGGCAACATGCTAATGATCTGCAGGCAAGGTATTTTGTTATAAGCCTCGAACTCAACTTGTGTCATGTTTGTTCCCTAACTAATCAAGTGTGTAGTTATAAATTTCGTGGAATAAATGTTTCTAGACCAAATAGCTTTAGTTGGCTTCAAATTAAAGTGAAATGTATCACTCAATTTTTTTACTGTGAAGCACAAAAGTTGACCAGGAACAATTCTTGGAAATTATAATTAATGGAAGAGAAGATTATACACTCTTCCCACAAGCTTGCATTCCTAATTCAAAAAACTTAAGATTAATATCAAACTACACATTGACTAGTGATAGCAATATCTATTTGTGATACAATCAATTAGTTATCTGAAAAAAACGACCTATATATATGAGGCCAAATCAATTAACTTACGAATCCTAGTTTTTTTAGTCTGAGACCAAATAGACATGAAACTAAAACCCAAAGAGTTGAGTAGGTATTTTTTAGCTTAGGAAATAAAAGCATCAATATCGATTTCAGACCCAATTTATATGGTGAGAAAAGGAAAAAAAAAGGAGCTTCAAAGAATTCAGTGCATTTATTTTTCCTTTCCGCTCTCCTAGCATAATTTTTAAATTTAAAGATGACTGAATTACTCTGAACTGTGAATGCAAATGTTGTGGCGAGGAGCTGATAAAGTTTAGTTCAGGCACAGCGAACAAAATGATAAAGGTCATCAGTCGGTAGCGGAGGAATCAACTAACCCTGAAGTTTCGCCAACTGGCTCCTTCCCAGCCCTGCGACGGCCTGCCATGGGCGCAGAGCTTCTGCTGAGAGCTACACAGACAAGACGATCGACTAGAGTGTTTCGTTTTTTCCTTCAGGGAAAAGGTGGTTAGTTGGTGGTGGCCAAACCTTCAATAGTTTTGCCCCGGCGACCATTATATATGTGTCATGGCACATGGGAAATTCCTTTGGGCAGTCATGCAAACGACACGTGCCTGGGATCCATCCGCCATACAAAGTTACTCAACGCAGCATTTTTGCATGAGGTAGCTCTTTTAGATATTTGGGAGATTGGCAATTGAGATCTTTCTAGAGAACTGTTTTAAAGCATACAAGCACAAATATCATGGCTAGCTAGACTCCTTTACTCCAAAAATGTGTTAATGCAAGGCATGAAAATAAGCACACATGCGAACAATAATTGTAACACGCTGCTTTTTCCAAGCGTGTGGGCCCACGGAGAACATCTGGTATAACTCGACCAAAAAGACTAGTTTAATAGGTAAAAACAACACCTCTATATATATATGTTTGTGTTCCCTTACTAAACGTAACAAAGTTAAAATGAAAGCCTTGTCAAACGCATAATGGGGGTGCGGTTATAAGTCGCTTGGGCGACAGTGTCGACTGAACGCACGGGAGAAAAACTTACGCAGGGATCATGGGCTTTTATTTTTCCAGCTTTGATTAGAAGGAAGCAGCTCAGATGCATATATGCATGAGAAGATAAGGTTGACGACATGACCCACATGCACGTGGTTTCAAAATGAAAAATCCCATAAATCATAAATCGTGCATTCAAACTAAATTTCGATCGCACCATTATGTTTGTTACGACAAAATATTCGAACCAAAACAACACTTGACTATGTTTTGATGATATTTTTAAAAACATATTTTTAATACGGAACAATACGAACAAACATTTGAACAGCACGAACAAATAATTATTTTTTTACGAACACAAGACTACACATGACGAACAAAAAGTAGTGATCTATGAATAAAAAGATTGAATCTCACGAACATTTTATTGAATAGGATAAAAACATAAACAGAATATCATAAACAAATAAATTCACTTCATACTAGTTAGTTTTTTTCACCTAAATAGTTAGGATCTCTCCTTTGGGCCTAGGGCCTTGTACATGTAAATATTCTTTTTTATCAATGAAAAATAGTCAGTGGGGGCTTCCCTTGCTGTTCCGGTCAAAAAAAAGGTCTCGGCGACTCGCCTCCCACGCGTAGGGCGCGCCGCCGCCGCCGCCACCGCTCCTGGCCCCCGTTTCCCTCCGTCGCCAGCCTTTAGCCGGTGGCCAGGGAAGCGGAGGTCCATCATTTAGTAGATCGAGTCCTAGGTCTAAGGTTTGTTCACCGTCGATGTTTGGCGGTGGAACTAGGGTTTGCCGGAGGAGTGCGGCTTCTTGTTCCTGGCGGCGTCGGCGATGCGGAAGCGACGGCGTTGCGGGGGAATAATTTCTCCCGGCTTCTTCCGTTCTCCGGTGGCGATCTACTCCGACGCCAATGGAGAGGCCGGGGAGACCTGTGTTGGAGTCTAGGGCTAGCGCATCGTCGTCTTCTTCAGGTGATGATGTTGCTGACCTGTTTAATCCTGAGAATATGATCTCTGGTGGACATCCGAGTTTTACTCGGGTTGCCGGCGTTGGATTTGAAGGTTGCGTCGTGGGTGCCAGAGTTTGCCGATGCGCTTGGGAGGCAGTGTACTCGGCATCTGCGCCTAGCAGTAAGCCCTCCTCTACGGCCTCTACTTTGTGGAGTTTGCCTCTGGCATCCCGCGACGATTGGGAAGCGGTTTGGATGGCGGTGACGAACGGATCCCTGAAGTTGTCGAGGAAGATGATTAGGAGTTTTAAACTTCTTTGTAATTTTCCTTTTTCTGGGTACTTGTTTGTAAAAGAGCCGATGTACTGTGCTAAGATCAATACATGTTCTTCTAAAAAATAATAAATTCACTTCATCGTAAAAAATAATCTCAAAGATAAATAAATTTCAAAATAATAAAATTAAATATTTAAAATAAAAATATGTGAAAATACGAAATGAAAGAAAGAAGGCACTAGAAAACAAAATGGAAAAAGGCACTAGAAAGAAATATAGTATTACATAAGAAAAGAAAAAATAAAGAGCTGCAGCCGTGCGCGTATGGGACGAAATCGCTGATAGCCACGCGCACATGGGCCGAAATCGTGGTGGACTGCTTCTTCCTCTGCACGCACAGGATGAATTGCTATTTGTCACGCGCGCAATAGATAGCCGCCGCAAGGTACGGGCACAACGATTGTAACTCATCATGACATACACCTGAAAGTAAAATGCTAGCTATTCTAATCATGAATACGACTAACTAGCATTGATGAATGATTCCACATATTGTATGGAAGTAGTTGTGGTTGTTCCATACTTCTGGATCAACTCAGCACCATCTTCACAAACATATTGTCGCACAAAAACCTATTCTAATACAACGTTTGAATGTACTTCCTCCGTTTCAAATTATAGGTCGTTTTGGCTTTTTTAGGTTCATTGATTTTGCTATGAATGTAGACATAGCGTTTATCCAGATTCATAACAAAGATGATGAATCTATAACAGCCAAGACGATCTATAATTTGGAACGGAGGTAGTAGAAACCAAATGAATTCAAATGAACAAACACAACATACATATATAAATCGATCATAACTTCAGAAAACTAATGTGACTAGTTTATTTCACATTTTTTGATCTATGATTGATTTATTACCATAGGTCCAAAGGCCGGAAAAATATTTCTAAATAAGTAAATATTGGGGGGATATTTAATTTCTAGGCTTTGCAATTTTGAGATTTTCCGGGGGTTTGGCATTTGTAGGCTGACACATGGGTTGCAGTGAATCAAGCAATGACAGCATGCCACCTTATTGTCTGGTTAATGTGTGGAACAGAATAGGTCGATCGATTACCTTCCTAAGCTATCTCTCTGATCGCAAATAAATAATTGATGTAAATATAAGGCACGTAGTCATCCCATCAAAACTAATGTAAATCTTACTATTATTAATTGGAGGTTCACCTCTATGTGAAAGCCACATAGGATCCTAGGTGGACACTTTAGAAAAAGAGAAAATTAAAGAAGCCTTGACGTGAAGCCACCTAGAATCCTAGGTGGACGCTCTAAAATAGAGAGTAAAATTACCCACCAATGCTATTATGAAGAATTAACCTAAAATAGCCCCTATATCTATTTATATATTACCACCTCTGCCATTACAGAAAAATGGTCTCCTACACGTCACATTTAAGTTGACGATTGTCGGACTCTAGGACCGGCAATCCACTAGGGGTACCCAAGTGGTAGATTTGTAGGCCGGGGTGATCGCAAAGCTAGTGAGCTCGAGGTAACACAGGAGACGCAAGGTTTAGACAGGTTCAGGCGGCCAAGAGGCACAAACCCTGTGTCCTGTGTTCGGTGGTGTTTGTATTCATGAACCCGGCAAAACTCTTGAGCAATGGCGAGTTGGTGGGTGGCTACAATGGGCTAAGACGATGTAACCTTTGGGGGATGACCTAGGCCGCCTTATATAGGCTGACGACCTAGGGTTACAAGTCGGTTGAGATCTAGTCCTACCGGCTTACAACTTGGAAAGTAATTCGAGTCAATTACAACATCATATCCGAGATATCTGGGCACGATCTGCCAGCTTGGTCGCGCTTATCCCGCAGGATCCGTGTATCACGCCGCACGCCTTGCGGGCTAAGTCTTCATGGTCTTGTCCGGGAAGTCCAAGCTGTCTTGTGGGTCATGCCATGGGCCGGCCCACAATGCTGTCAGACGTGGGCCCAGGCCGACTGACGTCCTGGTCGGTGAGGGGCCCATAGGTACCCATCTCCCACAACGATCACATCCATTGGATTAATCTATTTCCTACATTTAAATCATAGAGATGGGCCTTAATCCTTCTCAACTTGATTTTCTTGTCCATTTACCTCATCATGTCGTGTATGCATATCTTGCTCCTACTAGGGAACCTTGGAGAGAATGGCTTGGGGCGCAAGCATGCGACCTCCCACAGTATAAGCAGCAGGTATATGTTATGATGTATATTACTCAAAAAAACTTAATCGACAGACAAAAAAGTTGAGTATGATGTTTTTTGTATCATATTGAAATATATGGACTTTTACATTTGTTTATGCATACTACCAACAAGAACTGTTACAAAGTATTCACGCTTTATGAAGTCTATATTGTTATTACAAAGCTTAAGAACATATTGTCCTTCAACTTAAATTATGGGGGATAAACAATCATTTAGCCCAATGAGGATGATTGTATTAAATGGTAATAGCAGAAGACAAGATATAAGGGGCAAATATTCTATACTACTATACATGCATAAAAAGACATATGGAACCTTTGCCTTTGTCTTTCCATGCAACTGTGAAATAAGTAGTCTGTGCGTGGGTTGATATCTAAATATATCAGAGAAAAAGAAAGAAACACTCAAACAAATTGGGGAAATTTTTTAAAAGGAAAATGATCCAATTTATGATAAAGTTGTAAGAAGAAAAAATAATTAAATTGGGAATAAGGCTGGGATTATAGTGCATTTAAAATGGTATTTCTTTTCTTGATTAGATAAAACTATTAATTGTATTTTTTATATATAGAATACATAGGACTAAGAGCGAACATGTTTGGAAAATGGTTATATCAAATTTATATTAAAATTTGATATGAGAAATAGATGTGTATATAGGCGGAATTCATGTCTTGGCCTTTTGGGTAGTCGATGTAATCCGAACCATCTTCACACAAGAGCTTGGCAAAAGTAGGATGATTAAAATTGTCACATCCCAAAATTTGAAATAATGTAATGTGAATAGTGACTATTTTCACACAAAAAGTTATATGTAGGCATTGTTCATCTTCTAAAGTCCAAAATTTTGGATGTGACGCAAGTGTAGACGAAGCTATTTTCTTACTTTAGAAACTAATCACAAACAAAGATAAATACACATATAAATTAGTATTGTGTTATAACACAAAATAAATGGGGTCGTAGGTAAACAAAATTGATTATTAGCTAGGGATCTGATTTGTAAATAATTTTTTAATAAAATATCTCATAAAATCATTATCTGTGTGGGAGCACGGGTTGATAGACTAGTACTACCTCCGTTCTAAATTATAGGTCGTTTTGACTTTATTAGATTTGTTATGCACCTAGATAAATGCTATGTTTAGGTTCATAACAAAATCTATGAACCTAGAAAAGCCAAAACGACCTATAATTTAGAACGGAGGGAGTATAAGCTAACTTAAGATTGGATGGTCCGTCATATCAAACACATTTATGAAATAGTTTATGCAGGCGCTTTGAGCTGTGAGTTGTTCGTAGTGTGTGTTGCCTAATTTCATACACGCCCACTCGTGGTCCGTCATATCAAAAATATATTGCTTTGAAAGGCACTAGCTAAAAAAAAGTATAGTATATTACAAGCCGAATGGAACTCTAGGAGGTACACAAGCACGGAGGGCTCTGCTTTTAGCAGCTCCAGATCTCTTGGACGGCATCAGCCGGCTGGGCAAACCCCTCCATGAGGAGGGACAACGCGATGGCCCTGTACGCCTGCTGCGTGAGGTGGATGCCGTCCCAGCTCACACGCCGTGCCGGGTCTGAGCACGTGCTGGTGCCCGGCGCGCCACACATCAAATTCATCTTGAAGTTGTACGCGCCTCCTGCCCCGCAGCATGCCTGGAGAAGTGAGCCCTGGTCGAACCCTACAATCGAGAGGACACGTGGCATCGTCAACCCTTATTAGACACGTTTTTATTAACACCTTCCACCCATGTTTGCTTTGAGATTCGCGCAAGGGAAAAATATATGAGACATGAGTTAGCCGTGGATATAGGCTGGTTATCTACCTACCTAGGATGGAAGCGTGATCAAGCAGGTGCAAGAAGGCGCCATAGTAGTCGGCGTAGATGATGGTGACGTCGGTGTTGGCCTTCCTCAGGTCATCAATGGCCGCCTGGAGCTGCTCGTTGTGGTGCTGGGCGAAGGCGTTGTAGGTCTTGAGGCATCCCCCGTCGTCAAGGTCGGCGGTGCCGGACGTGGAGAAGAGGGAGAGGTAGCTTGGCGAGCACCCGATCGGAAAGTTCCCCGGGATTATGATCTGGGTTGCTCCTAGCTCAATCACCTCCTGCAGGATCATTACATGGCAATAATGTCAAGTGTGTGTTTTTTTAGCATATGGACATGTCAAGTGTTAGGGAGGTGCGGTGGCTATAGGTGAGTCTGCTCAACGAACTTTGGCGAAATTGCTCCCGAAACACCTAAATCCTGGTAGATTTGAAAGAACGTATATGTCGCTTAACTGAACACTAATCGGCCACCTACCGACTTACCAACATACCTGGCTAGTGACAGGGAGACCGGAAACTCTGATCAGTGTGTTTCAAAAATTCCAACAGTCACCGATCTAGACACTACCAAGTACCACTACTGGTGTAACTGGTGACTGGCGCAAAAACATTTGGATTTTTCCAAACTCTGTTTGGATGAATTTGTGTGGAACTAAATTCTAATAACCAGATATTATCAAACACAGTCGAAGTTGTGAAGAAATTAAACCCATTTATTTTTCCGAGAAATTATCAGAGGATTCCATATATATATATATGAGGTACTAGCAAGATGAACTTCTCTATGTGCCAAATAACAACGAGTTGACTGTGCTTGCCTTGGCAACGTCCATTACGGTCTTGATGACCTGCGGCACGTAGGCCTTCATGGCCTCGATGGACCTGATCCCCTGGAAGAAGCCGTAGTTGTAGTCGTTACCACCAATCTCCCCCACCAAGAACAGCGCTCCGGAGAGCTTCTTCGCGCAATCTGACCATGTTCAGTGATTTTACAGATGCACTTTCATTTGGATCAGATGCAAATTTCCATGTAGCAATTCAGTTCAACAGAAGAATCTTACACCTGATCCTTGTTCCATGAGGACCATGACTTAAAATATATTGTGATTTGTGAAGAATTACCTTCTTGTGAGGCGCAGGTGGCGTTGAGGTGCGACTTGAACCAGTCGAGCTGGGTGCTGAGTGGCACGCTCGCCGGAGGCATCATGACCCCGCCCTGCAGCAGGACGGCCCGGTCGAGCGCCGTCGCGCCGGCCACCGCGAAGTTGACGCCGCCGGCGAAGTCGGCGCCCTTGTCCAGGTACGGGCTCACCAGCGGCAGGTTCAGCGCCATCGCTGCAAAAAAATTTAAAAAAAAAAACACACCATTTGAGCAGTTGCAAGTTTTGCAACTGAAGTTCAGCATAGTATTAGTTTTCACGCCGGAAATGGGCAAATACGCACCGAAGTAGTCGATGATGAGGAGGCCGTCGGAGCACCGCCCGGTGGGCTTCCGGATGGTCTGGCCGTACGGGTAGCTGCCGATGGAGGCGAAGAACCCCACGGGGCCCTCGCGGAGGAGGTTGCCCGTGTCGGCGATGGAGTCGCCGAAGCTGTAGATGGCGTCCACGGAGCACGCCGCGGCCGCCGGCTCCACGAGCGCCCGGAGCAGCAGGAATAAGATCAACAGAGCTGGGCACGAGAGCCTGCCGCGGCGAGCTGCAGCCGCCGCCATGGCAATGGCCTCAGGTCTCACGAGCTAGCTTAGGTAGCTAGCAATCGAAAGGTGTGCGCGAGGAGTTACTGATGGGCGCAGTTACGTTGTGCTCTCAGGTTATTGGTGCAGGTATCGATGGGCAATCCGTTTGTTGGTTGGGAAAATGTTGAAGCCACTAGCTCTCTCGTTATCGATGTAGTCTGTTTGCAGGCAGGCCGCTTGAATTCAGAGATTGGCGGTGTGTTGTGTTTGCGATGAGCTTGGATTGGTTGGGTTGGTTACCTGGGCAGAGGCCGATGGGGCCATGAACAAGCATGTTGGTGAGCATTTGGTCAACCTAACGAACCACCAATGGATGACGTGGAGAGTGTTGTTATGTTATACTCCCTCCGTCCGGCGTCCCAAAATATAAGTATTTGTTGACTTTCAGCCATCACGTTTGATCATCCGTCTTATTCAAAAAAAGTTATAAAAATATAAAAACAAATAAGTCATACTTGAAGTATACCTAATGATAAAACAAGTCATAATAAAATAAATAATATATTTACAAAATTTTTGAATAAGACGGATGATCAAACGTGATGCACGAAAGTCGAAAAATGCTTATATTTTGGGACATAGGGAGTACATTTTCCTAGCTCAACTTGCACGTACAGACAAGTTAGTGTAGTTCTATGTTATTGCGATAAAAGAAACTTAATATCCTACTATTAAAATTTAGTGCAAAAAATTTGTGTTTTTAATCATATGGGAGAAGAAAAGAATTGATGATACTAGACTCACGGTAAGCACAAACATTTCAAGATTGAAACTGCCTAAATTTTATCAAAAATAGACTTAATAATTTTGTGTTTCACCTAGGTGTTTCTTAACTTTTCTCATGCGAAACATGTATGTCTTTCCCCCCACGGCCCACCTGATGCTTCTGGCCTGGCCTGATGTGTGTTTCATCAACATTTTATTAAAATTGATTGAACACTCACGGAATGAAGGCTGTGTTTAGATTGTAAAAAAGGTGGAAAGTACGAAAAAGTATTGTTTCTATGGAAGGGTATATAGAGATAGAAATGAACTGACACGGATCCCTAGGTGGATAATTTTTCGTGAAAAGAGGATAGTTTTGAGAAATCTAAACAAACCCGAAGTACGAAAACATGGCCTGGGCTATGCATTCACCTCGAGTTGCAGCCCACGAACGCTACAAATGGCCTGGGCCATGGGCTTCTCGCCCATCCATCATGAGTTAGTAGCCCATAAGGATTCAGGCCTCGCCCACTAGGGCCGTCGTCTGCACGCTGTAATAATATTTGGAAAAGTCTAACGCGCTGCTAGTCGCGGTTTGAACGAGCGCACGACCTGCACAACGCGGCCCGGCCCACCTCTGGCACGCCTTGCGCCGCAGCCCAACATAGTTGCTTCTCTAAAAAATGCTTTCTCTCCTATATTATCTCTGTTTAAGTCTAACACGCTGCTAGTCGCGGTTTCAACCGAGCGCGCGACCTGCACAACGTGGCCTGGCCCACCTCTGGCGTGCCTTGCGCCGCAGCCCAACACAGATGCGTCTCTAAAAAATGTTTTATCTCTTTCATATTATCTCTGTTTTAATAACTCATTGCATTGTTGTTTTCTACACGATGAGACTTACAAAACTAGACCCCACTTGCATATGTTTTGATCATGTTTTGCACTAGTAGCAACTTATGTGACGACTTGCTCTCTTTCTGTAGCAATTCATGTGTATACCAGCCTACTATGGTAACAACTTATGTGGATAGCAACTTTTGTTTTGTGGCAACTTATTCGTATGTGTGTATGATATTTTTTTAGTAACTTATATTTTAATATATGGCAACTCATGTGTATAATAGATTATGTTTTTTTTGACAACTTTTGTTTTACATATGTGACAACTTATATATGCATATTGTAGCAACTCCTTCAATAATATCAAACTCAATTTCCACATAAGTTGCTACCAATGCAAACATCTTTAAATATATACAAGTGAGATCTAGTTTTGTTCGTCTCATCACGTAGAATATAACGGTGCAATCAGTATTCAAAATGGATATCATACAAAAGAGATAAAGCATTTTTATGAACAATAAAAAAACATTTGGGACCCGGTTGCTACTTATGGCCAGTCCACCTCTTCTGTGCTTGCGTTTGCATGGTGGTAGAAATCCCTGATGCGTTAGCATGTACGCATGCAGACAAAGGGGTCGCACACTTGAAGCAATAAAGCTGCGCAGGAGGGGGTCGCGCGCTTTGCTACAGCGTGACCCGTCGCGGATACTCGGTCCATAATATTTACATATACGGAGTATTTTATTAAGGGAAATATAAAGGACGACAGATTTTGTTTGGTCCTTCATCAAAACCTTTTTACACCGTTGGATTTATAATGATCGAACGTTCTAATTAATCTAAAGAGTCCATGTAACTATATCACTCATATACCGCCGTATTTTATGATGATCGAACGCTCTAGATTAATCTAAAGAGTTCATGTTGACTACATCACGAATTTAGTGTTTTAAAAAAAAAAACATGTGCATATGGCACGTGCCCTTCTGCTAATACTATAAAATATAAAGGACAAGGAAATTTTGTTTCGTCCTTCGTCAAAATTAGCATACCATCGGATTTTATGATGATCGAACGCTCTAGATTAACCTAAAAAGTCCATGTTGACTACATCACCTCTACACTATCGGATTTTATGATGATTGAATGCTCTAGATTAATCTAGAGAGTCCATGTTGACTACATCACTAATTTAGTAATTTTTTTAAAACACGTGACCGTGGAAGTGCTCTTCTGCTAGTTAAGGGAAAAAACTAAGAAACAAACAGGTCTCTCACACCGCCGCCCGTTCTTCCTACATCTTCTCACCTGCCGTTGGGTTGAGGGTGGGTGGTGGTCGGGGCGAGCGGTGATCGAGGCAACAGAGGTTTATGTTCAGGGTTGCCGGGGTTGGTGCTCACCACCGGCCTTAGCGGGAGGGCCGTCGGTGGCAGGCCGACCCGATGGAGGAGGGGGCGGGGCGACGAGGCGCGGCAGCGGGGACACCGCCAGTCGGGTGGGGGAAGGCCTCAACGACTCGACGGGAGGTTGGTGATTAGTGTTGGCTGCGGGGGACAGCGGCGACACAAGTGGAGTGAGCCGCCGAGCGGGTGGGGAGGCGGCGGCGAGGGCAGACACCTCCAGGTGATTAGGGTGGGCCCCGGTGGACGGTGGCTGCGGAGTTATGTCATACCGAGGAGTCCTCACGCAAATTCGTTTCTGCTAATGAGGAGTGCATAATGATGTGATTATATAGATAGATGATAAGAACTAAAAAGTATCAAATATCTCAAGGTGAAATAGGTATATCAAATGAGAGTGGAGAAAGAGTATCAATAAGATTAGTGGATAAGCGTTTTCCAATATCTTCAAATATTAGATGTCTGTTCTGGATAACAAATACAAAGTGGGAGCATATCAGGTGCAAATCAACTTTTCTGTACAAACCGTGCAAACTTCAATCTGGGCCACACGATGTTGATCCAAGGGGCACACAAGGAAAGGTGGGAGGAGGGAGTTGCAAATAACATGGAAGGTAGGAGGTGGGATTTGCAAAATAATAGGAAAGGTGGGAGGAGGATTTACAAAAGTATAATTAATTATACATGGTTTGCACGAAGAGATTGGTTTGCACCTGATACGTTGCCGGCATGCCCACTAGTAACATCTCATGTGAGATCAAACTATTTTGTTTCAGTTTTCATAGAAAGTACTTTAAGCAACTTCTTACAAATATAAGTAATTTTCAATAACCTACTAAAATAGTTATTTAATATTATTGAACTTTTATGAAGTAAGTACTATCAAAAAACTTTTATTCAAATATTATAAAAAAATAGAATGGAAATAACATATCATCGACAATTGCTCATCTCAATCTATCCAAGATATCACTGATGCTGGCTCAGTGCCACATCATATGTGGACTATAGCAACTTGTCTTCACTTTGTTGCCGAGCTCCCCAATGTGGGTTACATCTGGCACTTTGCATGTCACTGTAACCACCCATGACGCTCAATATAAATTGTCGACAAATCAACATATTAATCCAATTGCCGTTCGTCTTATTTAAAAAATTTATACAAACACCTTAACTTAAATTTAAGTTATTCTTTAACATCTTTTATTAATAAAGTAAGCCACAATAAAAAATATAATATTTGATAATTTTTTGAATAAAACTATGAGCAAACATGGATAAAAAGCCAAACGAACTGCATTTTAAAACGAAGGTACACATTATTTATATTTATCAAAGTGGTCACCAGTACAGATGACTCCACATCACAAATACTAATGTCCTGCAATGGTCGAGATCGCTCCGTGCCTCCGTCAGTGGTGGAGCAAGGTCGTTTGACTCCATCCGTGGTAGCTAGCGACTAGCGACGGTGACGGGTCGTTTATTTGTCGACTTCTGGCGATCAAATGACTCGTCGCTTGGCTTGTCAGTTTCTTCCGATCCTTTCTTCCTCGCCGTCTTCGTCTCCACACATCTGACTCTTGGGCGCTAGCTTTTGCACTGTTCTACCTGCCGGCGAGGCGGCGACCCTCTGCCGGGTTCTGACCATCGAATTCTCGATCCTGGCCTCCTTTTCTGAAATCATCGCATTGGGATCCAAGCCATGGACGTCGTGACGGGGGCGATGGCCACGCTCCTCCCCAAGCTAGGCGACCTTCTCGCAGAAGAGTACCAACTGCAGGCGAGCGTCCGCGACGACATCACCTTCCTCAAATCCGAGCTCTCCAGCATGGAGGCGGCGCTCCTCCGTCTCTCCGAGGCGCCGCTCGACCGTCCCCCGACGCCCAGGACAGGCTCTGGGCGCGGGAGGTCCGGGACCTCACCTACGACATCGAGGACTGCGTCGAGGCCTTCCTCCTGCGCCTGGGCCACCACGCGCCGCCCAAGAACGGCGACGACGGCCTGCAGCTGCAGGGCGGCCTCAGGGGATTCATCGACAGGGGGCTCGGCCTGCTCAAGAGGGCCAAGATCTGCCGCGACATGGGCGCTGACGTCAGGAGCATCAAGAGACGCATCGTGGAGGTCGGCGAGCGCCGCGTCAGGTACAAAGTTGATGGTAGTGTTGCTGATGCGAATCCTGATGGGTTGACTGTCGATAGCCTTCGGCTGTCGGCGTTGTATGCGGAGAAGGCCGAGCTTGTCGGTACCGGGGAGAGGATTGATGAGTTGGTCAGGATGCTGTTGGATCAGGAAGGTCATGAGACATTGAGGCGAAGGCTGAAGGTAGTGTCCATTGTTGGGTTTGGAGGATTGGGCAAGACGACTCTGGCTAAGATAGTGTTCGACAAGCTGAAAGGGCAGTTTGACTGCGCGGTGTTTGTGACAATCTCTCTGAATCCTAACATGGAGAAGGTTCTTAGGAACATGCTCTGCCAGCTTGACACAAGCTTTAATGCAAACAGTGCTATGTGTGGCGAAGCACAAGCCATAAATGAATTAAGGGAGTTTCTTCGAAACAGAGGTACAAAAATTTCTTACTAATAGTTATAACATTATTGCTCTGAAAACCTGCAGATTGTCCATTTGTCATCATGACCTTATGGATTACTTTTTCTTTAGAATTCTCAGACTTCTATAGATTGGCCATCGTCACTGATAATCTATTTTCCATTGAATTCACGTATTTCTATTTGGAGGAGTAAGCGGAAATGAGAAACCAACATTCTCCTATAGATACCTTTCATAGCTTGATCACTCCCATTACAGAAAAATTACACTGAGCCTCTGTTTCAATCAAACAGGTACTTGATTGTTATTGATGACATATGGAGTTATTCAGTGTGGAATACAGTCAAATATGCTTTGATTGAGAATGAATGTGGAAGCAGAATAATCACAACTACTCGCATTCTTGATGTTGCCAAACAAGCCTCTGCTAGTGTCTATCTGCTAAAACCTCTTTCTCTTGCTGATTCAAGGAAGTTATTCTACCGTAGAGTATTTGGCACTGAAGACATATGTCCCCCTAATCAATTAGCTGAAGTATCTGAGAATATTTTAAAGAAATGTGGTGGTGTACCTTTAGCTGTTATTACAATAGCTAGTTTATTAGCAAGTAAAAAGAGAAAGGAAAATACAGAGAAGTTCTGGTATCAAGTATATCAATCCATGGGTTCTGGTCTAGAAGAAGCATAGACGTGAAGAACATGAGAAGGATATTATCTATTAGTTACTATTATCTGCCGCCACATTTGAAGACTTGCTTATTGTATCTAACTTTATGTTCAGAGGATTATGGTATAATGAGAAAAGAGATGATATACAAATGGGTAGGTGAAGGTTTTGTCCAGAGACAGCATGGGAAAACTTTGTATGAAGTAGGAGAAGAGTACTATGAAGATCTCATCAATAAAAGTATGATCCAACCAATGCTCTATGACCATGGTATTAAGGTATGGTCATGTTGTGTCCATGATATGATGCTTGATTTAATCTCTTCCCTCTCGGAGGAGGAGAACTTTCTGAGAGCATTAGGTGGTTCCCGGCTGATATCTGAACCAAATAAGATACGCCGACTATCTCTCCGAAACATCAAGGATGAAGATAGCAAGCAGGTGGCAACCATGAACTTGTCCCACTTGAGATCACTTATTGTGTCACCAGAAACATTCACTTTGTTGCCAGCCCTTTCCAGCTTTCAGGTCATACGTGTGTTGGATTTATGTGGTTGTACTCAAGTGGATAACAGTCACTGTAAACATATTTGCAATTTGTTTCATCTAAGATTTCTGAAGCTATCTTGGACATCTATCACTGAGATGCCGGATGAATTGGGAATCTACAGCTTTTACAGTTTTTAGACATATAAGACCAGCATAAAAGAGCTTCCATCAACATTTATTCAGCTAAGAAAACTAGAGTTCTTGTGTGTCGATAACCGGACTAGATTGCCGGAACACATTGGGAATCTAAAGTCTCAGAAGTTATTACCATATAGCAATCAGATCTCCATCAATGCTACGTGATTTGAGCAGGCTGACTGAGCTGAGGCATTTGTTGGTCCGCTTCGATGAATGGGACGAGAACTACGAGGAACCTTTTGTTCAATGTCTATCCAGCCTGGTCAATCTTGATTCCCTGCAGATATTTGATTGTCACAATGGTCTAAGTTCCGGTATTGGAAATTTAACACCAGGTCCTCAACAGCTCCGATCCATTAACATAGGACCTGGTACCATCCGTAGGGTGCCAAGATGGATGTCACTCTCTGCTTTGTCGGCCTTAGATATCACATTATTGACATTGGAAGAGGAGGACCTTCAAATCCTTGGGAGCGTGCCATCTCTTTGTAATCTCTATATATGGGTGAAGGATCACAGAAAAGATAGAGATAAAAGGTTGGTCATTGGCAGTAACTATCCATTCCGATGCTTAACACAGTTCAGAATTGGACGAGGTGCCATGGAAGTGGGATTTGCACCAGGAGCCATGCTAAAGCTCCAAACGTTTCGTTTGGACTTCCATGTGCGGCATACCATGGATCAGTATGGTGATTTTGTCTTCGGCCTGGAAAACCTCTCTATGCTCGAGCGTGTCATTGTTCATATGAACTGTTACTATGCGGAGCTTGGGGAGGTGGAGCACGCAGAGGCTTCTATACGAAAAGAACTAGACTTGAATCCCAAAAGGACCTCACTTGAGTTGGAGAAGGTAATAATTCAGCCCCTAAATTGCTCATTTATCCAATCTTTTGTGCACCCAGCATTTATACTAATTCTTCATTTTACTTACCTTGTCAATCGAAGCATGGTGATTCATGGAGATCTGGTGATGATGTGTCTATCTCTAATGCATATTAGAACCGATATTATGACCTAGCAATACCTTACGAGCTATTACTGGTATGGTTTGCTTATCCCTACTATTATATATAGCTACAAGTTACAACTTGGGCAGCTGAATTTTACTTCAACTTTTTTTGTAAAAGATAATATAAATAAATCCTTTTTTAGTGTTAACACATTGAAGTGTTTCTCCTGACATGTAAAAAGTGCGGTCCCGTGTACAATTGCTGCATTTATACATTATGACCTTTTATAGACAAGAACTGGACACTAGTTTTGCATGTCAACCATGCATGTTTTATGCAGCTGAGGGTATATACTTGTTCTGCAAATGTTCGTCGTTGATTAGTTGGGATGGAGGTAGATCTTCTGGACTCAGTTGCAGATTGCAACCGAATATCCTACAACTTTAATGACAAATGACGCATAAAAAAATATATTTGACTCAAGAATCACAGATTTCATATAATGCAATATAATCTTTAGTGAAAGATCACCTAGGGATGCAAACGGTAGAAACAGGCTAAATCACTATCAGATTCATTTCTTTTAACTGAAATCTAATGCAACGCTGGAAATGGATTGAATAGGGCATGTTAAAGGAAATTCGGAAACAAAACTTCATAGCAGATAGGCTTGCCTTGATCATTTCGAACCAAAAACAGAAAAAAAATCCATAGTTTAATAATATGAAAGATAAATCCATGAACTATGCATAGGTTTAACATATATAGATCTCACATAACGGGACAAAGAAATGGAAGAAAAGATGAGATGTGCTTTCATACCACCTGCCCCTGTTTCCGTCTCAGAAGAGGTCCGGTAAAAAACTAGAGTGGCATAGTTTATTTTCAAAACTAGTATGATGAGTCCGGCCCAGCACACCTCTCGAGGAAAGGCCCAATCGCCCCAAAGACTAGTCCCAATAGGGGAAGGGTGGCTCTCCCTTTTAAGGTGGCTTGGTCCTCCCAAGCTAAGCAAGGTGGGATAATTCGGACGTGCACGGCTTTGCCGCCTACACCGTCGTGCGCCTACACTGTTCTGCGCCTAGCCCATGGGCCGCCTACACCGTCGTGCGCCTGCACTGTTCTGCGCCTGGCCTCTAATCCGTACTCCCGTTGGACCACGACTGCCTGCCTACACTGTCGTGCGCCGGCAAACCGTGCTCCACGGCTGCCGCCTACACTTATGTGAGCCATCCTGGGCCAATCATGCCCTGCGTGTCCTCATCATCCTCCCCTTCTTAACAAGGGCCCCAGCTCTGATACCAAATAATGAGTCGGCCCAGCACACCTCTCGGGGAAAGGCCCAACGCCCCAAAAGACTAGTCAATAGGGGAAGGGTGGCTATCTCTTTAAAGGTGGCTTGGTCCTCCCAAGCTAAGCAAGGTGGGATCATTGGACGTGCACGGCTTTGCCTGCCTACACCGTCGTGCGCCTACACTGTTCTGCGCCTAGCCCATGGGCCGCCTACACCGTCGTGCCGCCTGCACTGTTCTGCGCCTGGCTATCCGTACTCCCGTTGGACACGACTTGCCGCCTACACTGTCGTGCGCCTGGCCAAACCGTGCTCCCGCTGCCGCCTACACTGTTGTGCGCCTGGCCAAATCATGCCCTTGAGATGTCCTCATAGTATATCTTAGTTTAAATGAGGGATTGATTTGTTTAGGTGAAATCTCACAAAAGTGGTATGTTGATTGTTAAATCGATGTATAACCACCTAGTCAATAACAATCAAAAGCTAGGAGAAATTTCAATGAAAGTAAAACTTGTTCTTTTTGTTTCTGTAGTAAATCAAAACCATTCAACACCTATTTGAAAAATATCATTATGCCAAATATTTATGATGTGAAGTAAGTTTGGGTATCTCACCACTGTAAAACAACGTTGATTTGATTAATGGTTGGTCTCAACTTAGGAGCCAACAATACATACACTGCAATTGATGGGGATACTTCTTTTTGTCATGCAATGTGGCTTACATGGTATAATACAGTGTTTAATAATTGCAAACTAAAAGCCGATTAACATGTTGAATTCAGAAGAACCTCTTGTTTGGACTCTGATGCAGCGCGCTAATGACAGAAAGAAAGGAGCATTTGGTCAAGGCTTGTCAGTATTTAGAGTTAAAAGTCATGGAGTTTTCACATTCTATGACTCGTATGTCAATAATATTAAACTGTTATGTGTTTTAAACTTTGTACATGCTGGTAAATTGAGGATTGATGTCCTTTCTAAAAAACCGTTATATGTTTAAAACTTTTTACGTGCTCGTAATAATTGAGGATTGATGTCCTTTCTAGGGGTCTGAAGATGTAAGTTTCCATTATCTAAAGAAACCACCTGAGCCCACAGCCAACTCATCAAACAATAGAAAATCAAAGGAAAACATGTCGTGTCTAAACACACTTGGGCCTAGTTTAGTCACGTGGCTGGCCTTTTTGTTCTAGGGTCCAGCCCAGTGCAGAAGGAAAAAGCCCAGTAGCAACAACACTACTATGCGGAAGCCCATCAACCAATTTCGGGTTGACCTCATGATGAGAGCAAAATGGGTTATTATTTTTTAGCATCATTGTGAGCTTATACTGTACTAGACAATCACTTTATTACAATTCCTGGCCACCACATCCACTACCACTAGGAAGTCCGGAGCATGGTGAAGCCACTCGCACACGAGGAAGCGGCTTTAGCACACACATGCGCAGCTCCGTTTGCCTTACGTGTTTAAACACGTACCAAGGACTCAAAACTACTCACTAGCTCTTGGACGTCATGCCAGCAACACGGGTCGTTGACCGGCCAACATTGGCATTCTACTTACTCCATAGATGGCCGGCATATAGAACGCATTGTTGCGATGAGATTGAGAGGATTTGCAATGGCACGAGAGGGATCGTAATTTGGAAGGGAGCGTGTTGACGGCGGTTTTCCGAAAGCATGCATGACCATGGCAGCATGCAGACGCGTAAGAGGACGCAACAGTTGTAAGGATAGATTACAATCGAATACGCATGGAATCTAATTCGGATTGCATAGTTTAACACATTTTAAATCGAATTCGAACATGAATACAAATACAAAATGAATAGTTTGAATTCAAATTCGCATTCGGATATATACTGGACTTAGAATATAGTGTCATAGCTATTATTAATTTGCTTTATTAATTATTTTAATAGATCAAATCATGATACAAGTAGTGAATAAATTATGAGTAGCGTATGTAATAGATACCTTATTGAAAATAACATGTCAGTTGATAAATATTCAATAATTAAATATATTAAGATATATATATGTTTCTATAAAGACATAAAATATTTTTAAAAAAAATACATGTATAAATATATATTCAAAAAATAAAAATAATATATCATATATCACCAGTAAAAGTAATTAAATTTTATCATCGTATGTCACTAGTAAAAGTAAAATTAAATAATAGTCTGTTTGTCATATAAATATAGTTTAAGTGGTGCACGTCATTATTTTATTCGTAATAAATAACTTGTAATAGTTTAAGTGGTGCATTTCGCTATTTTATTAGCACTATTAAAACTAACATATTTATCATTAATAACTAGTCATAAAAATGTTTTAGACCATTTCATCATGTACTTTATTCTTCACGGATACGAATAATGTCAGATATCACATTTTGTTGAATATGAATCTTAAATCGGATAAAAGAATACTAAAAATCCGATCTGGATGCATCCATTTCATTTATTTTTTTTGCAAGGACAAAGAGCTGATTTTATTACTCAGGAATTAAAGTACAATCATGAGCAATAATTTGCTCGACACAAGTCGGCGCTGAGAACCTCCACACACAATGTTGGGTTCTCTTTGCCAGCTGTGCCAGCTCGTGTGCTACCCTCACACTCTCTTCTTGTATCTTGTATGTTTAAACCTCCACTCGGGGAGTGTCACTCCGGCCTCCAGAGCGTCGTGAACGTTGTCCCTTTCTTTGTCCGAACAACACTGCTAGGAGCTACAGTCTGTTTCAAGCACGCCCTTTCTTGAGTCTTTTACATGTATACCATTACAAAAGTTGATGGTTACGTGTGTACACTAAAAAGTTTGGAGACACCTGTATACCATCGTCCGAACTTCCTTTTACGTGTGTACCATTTTCAACGGAAGGAGGCCTAACTAAGGCTAACGGAGGTGAAAAAAGACCATTTTACCCTTGTGTGGGGCCCACCTGTCATCCCTAACATCACTCCTCCCTACTCATCTGCCCCTCCCTCTTCCATTCGCCCCTCCCTGACGTTCTTCTGGCCGCCGCTCCCTCCTCCCTCCCTGCGCCCGCCACCGCTCGTTGTTCTCATCTCCCTCCCTTACCCGACCTCCACACCTCATGATGCGGCGACGCCTGAATCAAATCGCGGCGACGGCACCTCCTTCGACGGTGGGGCTCGCAGTGGCCCCTCGGTTCCTCCGGTGGCGGCGCCGGCAAGGCTCAATTTGCTCGCCGCACGGTGTTGCTCCGCTCCCACCCCTCCTGTCGCTGCCTGGCCCCGTCGCGCCATGCTGCTCTGCCCCACCCGACCCCGCCGGACGCCGCGTCGCCGCCAGCCCGCCGAGGTTCACCGCCCGTGCTCGCTCGTGGCGCGACCGCCCTGCCCTCGCAAGGTCGCTGGCTTGTCGAACTCTAACTGCTACCCATGGCTAAGACCGTCGACGGCTGGTCGCGGAGACCGAAGCCGCCGCCGTTGGGTGGGAGGTTGGCTAGGCTGGGGGGCGGCGGGTGGTAGGGTTCAGGGCCCGCCGTCAGCGGGAGCCTAGGAGGGGCTCTGTCCTGGGCGGCGGGAGGAGGCTCAGTCAGGGGCCTGGTCATGAACGGGCAGCGGGAAAGCAGATGGATGAGGGGTATAACGGACCTTTCCATTAATGGGTCCCACCTAATAGGGTTAAGTTTTAACAGGAGTTGGACGGAATGGTACACACGTAAAAAGAAGTTAGGGTGATGGTATACAGGTGTCTCCAAATTTTTTAGTGGTACACAGGTAACGATCAACTTTTGTAATGGTATACACGTAAAAAGCCCCTTTCTTTCGTCCATTCAACAACAAGAACAAGCCTTCCCTGCAAGCCAGAGCCTCGAGTTCCTCTACGTCAGCACCACCTCCTACTGCCTTCCAAGCAGTTAATAGCACCTTCCCCTTCCCTCGTTCATCACGGATCACAACACATATTCCTCTCATCTTCTGCCATCCCATCTCTGGATGCATCCATTTGACATCATATTAAAATCAAATACGAATACAGATATTATATTAATAATTTTTTAGATAGAATAGACATCCAAATTTATCCTAACAGTTCACCATTTCCTGTGTTATGCTTCACCTGATGGATTACAAAATGCTACTAGGCATCTGTTGCGTTAATAGATTTCTGGCTGTGTCGCCATTTGGCGGTGCAGGCCCCTTCCTACAAAGAACATATAGACAAAAAAAAAGTGTAATAATTTTGAAAAAGAAAAATGCTCATATGGGTTTCGCGACAGATCGTCGCATGCTGGTCCGTCCCTTTTATTCCTGGAAAGAAAAACAACGACGACAAAAGGTTGCCACCGTGGGCCCGCCCACACGCAGAGATAACAGGCTAAACAGAGACCCCGGAGCGGGTGGCCAGAATCGCGCCACCTCGGAGCCGCAGGCCCCTGATCTAATCCACAAAGGCTCAAACGGGTGCTGCCTCACTCTGCTTACTGCACCAGCACGGCCACTGTGTAGCTTCCTCTGCTTCTCCTCCGTCCATCCTGACCGCTGTGTTGCCCTTCCAGTGTCCTGTCCGGCCGGCTTCCGTAGGTAGTAACCGCGGAGGAGTAGCTCCAATGGCCACCCTGACCGCCATCTCCGGCAAGGCAGCCGCCGCCGGATACTGCAAGGCACCACGCTGAGTGGAAG
>CM027119.1:29746936-29856537 GCA_015476505.1 Urochloa ruziziensis
GCGCTCCTCGGTTGTCCCATCAAATGATTTCTTGTTCCGCCGATATGGGTGATCTCTGCGAAGGAACCTACGATGGCCCATGTAGACCATCTTCTTGCTATTATTTAACCATCTAGCGTCGGTCTCGTCGACGCAAACCACACAACCATTATAGCCCTTTGTAGCCTGGCCAGATACAGTACCAAGGCCGGGGAGGTCCGTGATTGTTACGAATAACAATGCTTTCAACTTGAAGTGTTCTCTCTTGTACTCATCCCAAACATTGACACCATGGTCCCACAAAGTCACAAGATCATCCACCAGTGGCTCCAGGTACACATCGATTTCATTTAATGGCTGCTTTGGCCCTTCGATCAGCAAAGGCATCATAATATACGTCCGCTTCATACAAAGCCAAGGCGGAAGGTTGTATATGCAAAGAGTGACAGGTCAGGTGCTATGTTTGCTGCTAACCATGTTGAAAGGATTCATACCATCAGTACTCAATCCGAACCTTACGTTCCTTATTTCACTGGCAAATTTCTTCTTGAAATGATAATTGATAGCCCTCCACTGTGAACCGTCAGCCGGATGTCTAAGCTTTCCATCATTCAGACGCTCTTCTTCATGCCAACGCATAAGCTTTGCTGTCTTTGGGTTTGCAAATAAACGCTTCAATCGAGGAATCACGGGAAAGTACCAGACGACTTTGGCGGGTGGTCTTTTATTTCGATCACATGTCATATGTATAGCTGATACAGACTTGTACCTAGAAGCTTCACACACTGGGCATGCATCTAATTCTTTATAGTCACCACGATATAAGATGCAATCATTTGGGCATGCATGTATTTTTTGTACTTCTAGCCCAATCGGACATATCATTTGCTTTGCCTGGTATGTGTTCTTCGGCAATCCATTAGGGCTGGGAAGCATCTTCTCCAGAATATTCAGCAAATTGTCAAAGCCCGTGTCTGACACACCATTTGTTGCCTTCATCTCTAGTAGCAAGAGGTCAGCTTCAAGTTTCGACATGCTACAACCACTGTACAACGGAGTCTTTGCATCCTTTCTCATCTGCTCGAGCTTTTTCAGATTCTTTGCATCCAAGCATTCTGGCTCCGCATCACGTATCATCTGGTCAAGACCATCAACCACATCATCCGCAGCTAATGTCTCGGCGAAGGTTTCACCGCTGTTTTCCATATATGTTTGTTCGACCGATTCTGGCTCATTTTCAAGTTCCACTGCCTGTGTGGCCTGATGGTGTACTGTTTCCCTAATCTTCTCTCGGGTAGTTTGCTGCGTGGTTTCATTCTCACCTTCCTCACCATGCTTATTCCAAATCTTGTAGTTTGGCACGAACCCCCTAGACAACAAATGATACCGGATCTGCTCGACGTTACGAAACTGTTTCTGGTTTTTGCAGTCATAGCATGGACAATACACATATCCATCACTCATGTTGATGTAAGCCTTCGCAACCTTCACAAATGAATCAACGCCGTTGATATATATGACATCTCTTTTGGCCGCTGGCCTGTACATCCAGCCTCGATCGTTGTCCATCTAAAATTCATGCCAAATTTCAAAATCTAGTGGATGAAACATGCTCAAATTTGAAATGGTTGCTAGTTACCCACCTCAAATTAAGTTGATGGAGTGATTCTTCAAAGAAATCCCAATTTGTACATTGAAGGTTGGCAACAAATCCCCTCTAAAATGGAACAAGAGAGCCCCTCCATCAAATTCATGCCAAATTTCAAAATCTAGTGGATGAAACATGCTCAAATTTGAAATGGTTGCTAGTTACCCACCTCAAATTAAGTTGATGGAGTGATTCTTCCTTTCTACATTGAAATTTGACAACAAATCCCCTCTAAAATGGCACAAAAGCCCCTCCATCAAATTCATGCCAAAATTAAAAATCTAGTGGATGAAACATGCTCAAATTTGAAATGGTTGCTAGTTACCCATCTCAAATTAAGTTGATGGAGTGATTCTTCAAAGAAATCCCACTTTCTACATTGAAATTTGACAAGAAATCCCCTCTAAAATGGAACAAGAGAGCCCCTACATCAAATTCATGCCAATTTTTAAAATCTAGTGGATGAAACATGCTCAAATTTGAAATGGTTGCTAGTTACCCACCTCAAATTAAGTTGATGGAGTGATTCTTCCTTTCTACATTGAAATTTGATAACAAATCCCCTCTAAAATGGCACAAAAGCCCCTCCATCAAATTCTTGCCAAAATTCAAAATCTAGTGGATGAAACATGCTCAAAATTGAAATGGTTGCTAGTTACCCACCTCAAAATAAGTTGATGGAGTGATTCTTCAAACAAATCACACTTTTCCCATTGCAATTTGCCAATAAATGCTCTCTAAAATGGAACAAGAGAGCCCCTACATCAAATTCATGCCAAAATTCAAAATATAGTGGATGAAACATGCTCAAAATTGAAATGGTTGCGAGTTACCCACCTCAAAATAAGTTGATGGAGTGATTCTTCAAAAAAACCCAACCTTTAGAGAGCAATTTGGTGAAAATGGAGAGCAAAAAGGGTTGAGAGAGGAGTGGGCGTCGGGTTTAGAAGAAGGGGAGGGGAGGGAAAGAGGGTTTTGTACTGTACAGACACATCACAACCGGTTTGAATTACAAACCGGCTGTGAAAGTGGGCATCACAGCCGGTTTGTAAGAAAAACCGGCTGTGATGCGCCGGCCGACTATCACAGCCGGTTTGTGATAAAAACCGGCTGTGATAGTGAGCATCACAGCCGGTTCTGGTGTCAGCTTGCCCCACCTAACTAAAAACCGGCTGTGATGCCCTATCACAGACGGTTTTCAAAAAACCGGCTGTGATAGCCCGTTTGTGATAGTGGTTTGTGTAGTAGTGTAGTGGGATTTATGCTAAGCCGTTGCCACATACAACGGTCGGGCGGTAGCACTAAACTGGGCCAGGCAAGATGACAATCAACTCGGTTCTTAACAAATGACAAGACAGATATCTTCACAACCTGCTCAGCCACACAGGCACGAGCTCACCAATTTGGCACTTCACACAGAAACACCCATCCATCTCATCGGGTTCACCTTTCTTTCATTTTCATCAAAAACTCACCCTTTGCTTTTAAACACTCACACTTAGCTTTCTTTATTTTAAAACACATGAACATCATCATTATTATTGTAGCGAGGGTATCGAGTCCTAAGGTATCTAGCAATGGCTATCATCCAAACATAGCAAGTCACATTTAATGATAACCTAGGTGGTCAAGAAATATTCATAGCAATCAAGGGATGGCTATCCAACCGGGTCTTGCAATAAAATAATGCATTTTTTAAAACAGGCTAATAGGTTGTGTCTCAAAATCATAGGATAAATGTGCATCGAAGGATGGAGTTGGACTTGCCGTCTTCAAAGCCTTCCGGGATCTCCGGCTCGCGGTACTCTCCTACGTACTCTGGCTCGCGATACAGTCCTCCAAACTTCTCGATGGGCTGCTCCTCGGTCACTCCGTGATCTACGACACACCCAAGGAAGCACACAATAACTAAAAAGAAAAGAAAAACGAAAAAGGATTTTATGTTGAGCTTGCGAGAGGAGAAGATTGGATTTAAGGAAATAAAATGTAGGATTGTCATTTTCAGGAGATCTTGATATGACTCGGCCGGAATATGTGTGAAAATGACGTGGTCGAATTTGGGGATGAACAGGTGAACTTTGGCGCATAAAATGACGTGTCAAAGGGTGATTAGGGCTTAATTAGAAGGGGTTAAGGCCTTGTTTGTAAAGGTTAAAAAGGCTAAGGGTCTCTTTGTGGAAAAACAGGGGTGGCAGGGGGTTTTTCGGGAAAAGTGTAGAGGTGGAGGGGTATGTTTGTGATTCATTGGAAATGGAGGGGGTTATGAGCAAAATTGCCCTTCTTCTCTGTTCAACATAACAGAGGAGGGGGAGGCAATGCCGGCGGCGACGGCGGCGCTCTGGTGCGCGGCGGCGGCCGGGAAGTGGCGAAATCAGACGAGGAGGAGACGGGGAACTCCCCCCTGCCCTCACCTTGAGCGGAGGCGGTGCAGAGGGGATATTTAATGAATTGTCATCTTCTCGGTTGGCACCTCTCCGTTTGCCATCTTCCCGGTTGACCTTACATATTTGCCACTCCTCTATAGATGATGCTACATATTTGCCATTTTTGATGACATGGCACGCCAACTCACCCATGCCAGCGTGGATAGGAAAGCGAAAAGACTAAAATGCCCCTGCCTTATCTATCTCTTTCCCCTCTCTTGTCGCTGACGCGTGGGGCTCACCTGTCAGGTCATCTTCAACCTCAAGACCTCCATGGCCGGCCACCTGAGCTTTGTCTCTCGGTCATCTCTGGCGAGCGTCGGCCACGGGCGTCGGCCTGGCCACGACGAGCGTCGGCCAGGGAGGAGGCGACCCGCCCCCGGGCGCACCGGCCACACACGAGCGCTGGCTCGCCCCGGGCGTGCACCGACCACGAGCTTCCTCTGCAGCTTCGACGCCCTCCACCCTTCTCCTCCGCAGCTTTGTCGCCCTCCACCCTCCCCTCCGCTTCGACTCCTGCGCTGGCAGTGCCATCCCTGCCTTCCACTGCGCGCAGATCTGCCTAGGGCGTGCGTTGGCCTCCCACGACAAGCGCCGGCCACGGGCGGCGGTGGTGGCATCGGGCCGCCTAGGGGGTGCGCGGGCCACTGGCGGCTGCGGCGGCCCTCCCATGGCGAGCGCTGGCGGCTCGGCCCCGGCGAGCGCTGGCTAGGGAGGCGTCGGCCCGCCCAGGGCGCGCACCGGCTGCGGGGAGGGGGGTGGCGGCCGGCCCAGCAACAGCAAGAAGTTGGCATTTTGGTGGGTTGCGGGTGGTTGAAGATGACCTGTCACGTGGGCCCCACGCGTCAGTGGGAAGAGAGAGGGATAAGGCAGGGGTATTTTAGTCTTTTCGTGTTCTGATCCACGCTGGCATGGGTGAGTTGGCATGCCACGTCAGCAAAAATGGCAAATGTGTAGCATCATCTATAGAGGAGTGGCAAATCTGTAAGGTCAACCGGGAAGATGGCAAACAGAGAGGTGCCAACCAGGAAGATGGCAATTCATTAAATATCCCGGCGCGGAGGGACAGATCGGCGGCGGCTGCAGTGGGCGGCGGCGGCTGCGATTTCCAGCGGCGGCGGCGCAAGGGAGGAGCGGGGTGGCTGGGGAGGTGCGGGTAGCGGAGCAGTGGAGCGGAGGAAGGCGAGGGCAGCTTTTATAGACGGCGGGGAGGGGAGCTCGGCCGACGGCCGTGGGGTCCTGCTCGACCGGCGGGTCGACGTCGGCCCTGTGCTCGGGTCGCGGCAACAGGAGGAGGGATGACTTGCGGTAGAGGGCGAAGAGGGGCGGCGTGCGGCAAGTGGGGCCAAGAGGCGGGGCGGCACGGCTCGGGTCGGCGGAGGAGGCGGCGTGTAGGCAGAGGTGGGGACGGCGGTGGTCGGCACGGCGCCAGGCCGGGGTCGCCGTGGGTGCTGTGCTCGTGTCGACGAGCACAAGGCGCGCGCGTGTGCTGCCAGGGGAGGAGGAGAGGGGTGGCGGCGTGCTACAGCAGGGAGCAGGGGGGCTGGCGCGGTGGTGAGCAGAGGAGGGAGCCGGAGTGCGGGTGGAAGGAAGAGAAGGAGAAAGAAAAGAAAGAAAGGAAGAAAAAAGAGAAAAAGTAAAGGAGGAAAAAGAGAGAGGGAAAAGATAGAGATTCGCGGCGCTGATCGTGGAGACGGTCGGGCACGCGCGGCGGGAAAAACGATGAAAGGATTTTGTCGGTTTCGGTCCGGGATGGCGAAAATCGCTGAAAAAGATTGAGCTCGACCAAAAAGAATTTTGAAATCGAATTTTTAGCGAGTGATTTATTTAGTGCATTTTTGTGGATGTTCCATCTCCTTAGCCCTCCTGCCCTCTATATAAGGCGCACCTCCCTCCTCCTCAAATCACACCATCTTGGCGCCGAGGACTTTGACCAGCGCGGCAGCGCGTCATGGAGACTACTTCATCGGGCTCCGCGAGGTGCAAGCATGGCAAGGACATTGCTGACGCCGTCGCCGTGGCTGGAGTAGTACTACGTGGTGCTCCGTGCTCGTGGCCAACCTGACCGGGAGCAGCGGCCGGCTGTGCCCTGAACTTTGACCATGCACGACCAGTTCTCCGATGGCCTGCTCGTGGACGTGCAGTGGACCAACGGCACCCCTTCCTATTCGACCACGAGTCCTGCATGCATGCGCCTCTAAGGGCAGGTTCGTGGTGAGGAGAAGGCAGATCGAGCGCGCGAACCAGAGGTATGTTCCACTCATCCTCCCGTCGGTTGCTCGTATACTTACTTCCTCTTTGTCCATAATCGCTCTCACTACCGGCGTCTTCTGCTAGGAGATGCTAAGTACCACATCTCTATCGCTGTTCACGTCCTAATAATAAGAGGCAAAACGAGGAGCCATCTGTTGGTGACGGATCTCGGAGAGTGGTATTCTATGTGATTTGCTTCGAGCTATGTGCTGTTACGTTTCTCAGTCATATAATGTACATCCTTTATTTCACGTTTTGATCTTTGCTATGTGCTGTCACAGATGATGCTATTAGTGAGACCGAACTCAAGCAGCAAAAGACAGAGATATATACACAAGCTTGCCAAACCAGGTGAAGGCTGAGATGGGTTTTTGGCATGATTATTATTTGTGAAGATGCTCTGATAAAAGATGGATTTTTGCTTTTCATTTCAGTCTTATGGCTTAAATGTAGTTTCTATCCTTAGGACTGCGTATTATTATTTGGAACGTATTATTTGGCATTACTCCACTATTGCTATTTTTCTGGAGAGATTCATGCGCTTGGATGGCTTGACGGAAGCACTATCTACAATATCGCTGAAATCTAAGTGATGCTAGAGCTTCCAAGATTTGAGTTGAGTTGTTGACAGTATTGTGTTTTAACATGTTTTTAGGCACGTCGACTATGGTGATAAGAGGAAGATTAATGTAGCCCAGAAGATTGCCTAGAGAAACATCTAATGACAAAGCAAATGCATAGTGTTTGAGAAGTATGATGAAGGACATATCCATTACTTGTGCCTATTTTTAGGGAAACACAATAGTGTTTCTTTAATGTTTATTATATAATTTATGAGAATTTGAATTGAATCTAATGGTTCCAAATTTGTTTCTTTTTAAATCAGATTTTTTATTCTATTTTCTTTTTTAACATATGCCTGTGACACGTGTCATCCTACTAGTTGCAAAGACAGGTGAATATATAGTGACAGTATGTGTTGAAGCATGCTTTACTCCATTATTCATTACTCTCTCTGTCCCAAATTATACATCGTTGCAATACGAATGTGGATATCTCTCAAGTTTTTTTTAACAAACACTCAATTGCTAACCCATGTTAACATGTTACATGTTAGCGATTGATGTAAACAAACATGTGTTGGCGCAGTTCATCAAGGAAATTAAAAAAACAAAGTTAGCGCGGTATTGCAAAATGAAAAGACAGCCTGCAACCGTGCAGGTAGGTACTGGGCTGAGCAGGCGGGTGACGCCGAAACGGCACGATCCTCTTTCACGCAATCGCCTCCACCGCTCCGCGAAATCCCACTTTGTCTGCATTCTCTTGCTCGTGCCGCGGCGCGCGTGGTCGTCATGCCGGAGGACACGGGCAAGCCCGCAAATGTCGTCGGAGCCATCGACGCAGCGAGCGCAGGACGAGACGCAGAGCTGCTGCTATTCCACTGAAAGAGTAGCCCGATGCTTCCGATGAAAGTTTTCAAAAAAAAAAAAAAGCTTCCTATGAGGTGCCCATGGCGTTCTTGCCGTCTAGGGCGCCACGGTGGCAGCGGGCAGTGTCTAAGCGTATCTGCCAGCTAGCGATCCTGATTCTGCAGGTGCTATTTACCTTTACATATATAAACCAAACAAAGCACGTTATTCCTCACTAAAAACCGTTTGCGTTTACATAGCTCTTCATGCACGTGTAGTATTGGCCATGTGATGTACGGGCAAAGGTGAGTATACAGGCATTCAGAAGCAGAACAATTAAAACACGCCACAAAAATGTTAAGAGGGGCAGCTAGAAGAGACAACATTTGACAGTTGTCCAAAAGATAACCAGCAAACCTTGTCCAAAAGATAACCATCAGATCCAAGTCAGATTATACAACCAACAAATATACATCATGGCACCCATAATGTTATGCCAGATAAGATGTGCCTGGGGAAAGCATATTCATAGAACTATAGGAAAGATAGCATTGCCAATAACATTACAAGTACGACAGCCAGTAGTCCACAGCCTTCAATGATCTTTCAAGAATATGCTCCCTTCCATATGGTGTACTCAGATTTCCATCAGGACAGTCAATACGTCGCAGCAAACACAAGTCATTTGGAACACAAAGCTTAGAGAAATCTTTATTACAACTCACAGACAAACGCTAAGATTCTATACCTGAAGCAGATTCATAAGATAGGGCAATAATACAAGGATATAGTCACACAAATGTAGATGTCTAGATGCCTAGATCAGATCTGATACTCCAAATGGTACCCAGTAGTGGGAGAATCTTTTTGGCATTAAGGTGGAATTCACCTGAAGCACACATGCCAACTAATTCCCCATTTGTTGTGACGACAGGCGCTCCATATTCCGCTAGATAGGCAACTGGACAATTATGAGAGAAGTGGTCTCCAGAAAATGATCTGTAAATGAATAAAATTAACTATTTTGTTATCAAAAAAATGTATTAATAATAAAGGAAAAGCCTTTTCACGGTAGACAGTGTTGTTATAGGAAACTCACGTGATATTGCCTTGGGTGATTGTCTTGAAAACACCTTCATATACACGCACCTCATGGGCCATCAAGAGTGATTCATTGTGTATTTCAATCTTTTTAACCAATTCAGCATTAAACGATCCATAACACAATATTCCAACCACACCATTTCTTATAAGGAAATGACAAGGAGGAGGGTCTATTCGTTGGTCATCCGGAAATATAATTGTTATTTGATCGACTCCAACTTTATCCATAAGCTGACGAGGGTCAGCTATAATATATGCAAAGTTGCTTTGGCAGTCAACAATTATACCACTCTGGTGAATAACTTCCCCAACAGTTGGCTCTATTTGTATGTGCACCACCCTTTTCTGCATCCTATCGTAAAGCTGAGAATAAATGACAGAGCATATTTTAATAAACAACGACAATTTTCCACATCCTACCATAAAGCAAAACATGAGAAAACACAATAATAGTATATTTCTGCATCCTATCGTAAAGAAACAGCAACATATCAATAGATAAAGACATTTTTTCGCACTTAGCGGTAAAGGGAATTAAACAATTACTATTTTTCGAACATAAACAAAGATGCTACAGACGAAATGGTTAGAGTGGTGGGGGGGGGCACAAATCTGACTATCCAGATGCAAAATGAATTACGTTTACCTTTCTTATTACAAAGTGATCTGGGGAAGGGAAGCCTTAAACTAAAACTTGGCATGCTTCTAATCAAAGGAAATCACCTGCCGCATGACTGAGCATGTGTGGTTGTAGTTGTAGGATGCCTGCTTCATGGCTTGGGATACCCGCTGGACAGGCAGCTTGGGGGTTGGGCCGATTTGAGTGGAACAACTAAAAGTTCTGTTTTCTTTTTCTAAAAAAGCTTTGTTTTCTTTTTTCCTTTTTTTTGTGGGTGCATGTGTCTTTGGATGCTACTAAGATGCTGTTGGTTAATGATTTGGCAACAGTATCAGTATCCAAAAAATAGTGTGATCAGATAAATTGAACCCACAACCCACATTACTTAGTTTGATGTAACTTATCAGAAACCGATAGTCACAGGCCCCTGTCTCCTCTGGCCGATTTGCTTTGCCCTGATGGCATACTAACAGCCAAAAGCAGGCCAGCGAACTCAGTGGACATCGATAGCTACGAGGGCTCACTCTAATGTAATTTGATACCGGAGTTTTGGGGTGAAATAAGCTTGCTACTAGCGAGCTAATGGATCCCGCCCATTTAAACCAAACAGAGAGCAAGATAATCAAATAACGCTTTGCGACCGAATCACATGACGGACAAAGGCGTTACGAGCGAGCGGGGCTTCTTCTCTATATAAGAAGAAAAGAAGAATAGATCTGGAAAAGGAAAGAAGATGCTACCAAGACTTACCGAATCCCCGCCCATAAGGACGTGTTACGGGCGAGCGGCTATGGCTTATTGCGGGCAGCGACGCCGGCTCTCCAGGGCGACGACGCTGGAAGAGGACGGTGGTGGCGGCGGCGAGCCGGCGAGCAGAGGAGGGGAGGGTTACGGGCCGCTTCCAGCACGCATATGAAGGGGTAGGTAGGGACCGCTAGGTTTATTTATTGGGCCGGACCGAGAGCATACCTAGTGGGCTCTAAGGCTAAATGCTACATAAGCGACAATATATTATTTGATTGATGATGAAATAACGTCCCACAATGCATTAGTACGTGTTAAACTTGTTGTTTTGTGAAAATGGCCACCGGAAGTTGCAATCCCTTGATGCAACGTTGTAACGAATCATGCCCTTGCGAAATTTAAATTGAAAAAAGATAAAAATGTGTACAACAATGTTAAGAAAAAGCGTACATCATGCTGACATATTGGGCCTAGTTGTGGGCCCTGTAGAATCGGCCCAACCCCCCTAGTGCGTTCGTTCTGTGTTCCTCCACTGATCCGCTCCGTGTGCCAGTCTACTCCGTCCGTCCGTCCACCGCAACCATCTTTCTTTCGTGTCGCACAAACCGGACCCAAACACCGCACCGAACCAACCCATGTTCTGGTTCCTTCATCGATCGATTCGTTTTCTGCTAGCGATTCGACCATGTGCTCCTTTCATCCTTCCCTCTCACGAGGTTGAGGTTGTCCGTCGCCTGACGTTTCTGATTTTTGAACAAGCAGGCAGGCTCCTCGCGAATCTCCTCGTCATGGGCGGAACCATCATGGGCAGGGCCATGCTCCAGGCCTATCGCAAAGCCATCGTCAAGGAGTGCTCGCTCCTCCCGCCTTGTCAAAAACTAGGATCTTCCGGGCTAATTCGTTGATTATACAATGGCTTACATTGTCAGACTACTATGGCATATATTTCTGAGCTAGTGATTTATGCAACTCTTTACGCAATGTCAATCCCATATGCTAATTTGGGGTCCTTTTGTCCCCGGTGTCCTGTGTTGTCCCAGGTATCTGATCTGATTTAAGGGTCCCTGAGTAACCTAAGATTTAGGGGTTTCATCTGTAGCAGCTCTGTTTGTTAAAATTACAATTAGAGATTCAAAATGTTCATTTAGTGCTATCTGCGAATATTTTTATGCACGTTCGATAAAGCTTGTAATGCCAGTTCCAAAGAATATATATTTTGAGCCATTTGTCCCTGTTTGCCATGCTGTCACAGTTTGGGTGGTGATGATACGCTGTTAGAGCATCTCCAACGATTTCCGTAACCCCTTTCCTCTTTCTATTTTTTAGTCATACGCCCGTGCGTTGCTACGGGACAACAAAATTGTATTAAAAGCACACGGATCACAAAATAAGATAATAATATTGTAAAATTAAATATCATATTTGAAGTGACATTGAACAAAAAAACAATGTTTACAAAACTAAAATTAACACAGTCACGAAGAGCACGGCGTCACAGGCTCACCAACTCTAGTTTATAGATTTTTGTGGTATGAGTTGAACATAACTTTCCTTGTTCCAAATCCCACCGTCACCGGCGAATCGAACCCGACTGCCGTCGTTCTCAGTCGCACCATCACCCTGAAAGTCATCCCTCGATTGCTTGCCGGCCATCCTTCCCCGAGCAGAAATCAACGAGGAATTGAAGCAAATCAGTCTAGCATCATAGTCAAGAGCAGGAAACCAAATCAATCGCAAACCAACCTGTATCGCTGATGAGACGGAGATGGATTAGGAGGTGGGATGTGGAAGCTGGAGAACTCGAGGAGTCGCCCCCCAAATGTCGTTGTCAGTTTCATTTATAGAAGATTTATTTAGCGAAGTCCGTTTTACGGCCGGTTATTAAGCCTAAACGTGCGGCATCTCCGTTTTACGGCCGGGCCACCTTGACTTAGCGCGCGGGACAAAACGGTCACCAATGAGCCCAAGTTGCATATTCCACCCAACAAAAGAGATAGAAAAGCAAATATTGTACTCACACATAGTTGTGGGATGTCTCTGAGCAGCTGCTGTTCACGAGGGGGCAAAGAACCACGTCCCGCGGTGGATCTCAAGCACGTCGGTATTCCGCTTGTGGGCGTCTTCGGGCTTCTCGCCATCGGCGAGGTGGCAGCACACGAAGCAGAACATGCATACATGGTCTGGTAGACTGACATGCTCACGGGCACGGTGCCCTTGTTGCCAATGTACCCCATAGCCTCGATGCCGACTGTGGAGACCCTCAGGTTCTGTATGCACTTCCTGAGCCCCCGCCGCACCCACACCGTCAGAAACACGCCCTCCATCCCGTTGTAGTGCAAATCAAATCTGAGCGCTTCTCCATTTTTAGGCTCTTCAGACATTGCTGAACGTCTAGATTTAGCTTGTGCTCTTCGCAACTCCTTTTTTTCATTTGAATCTTGCACTTCTTCTTCTGATGTGGATCTGCATCCTCCATTGATGGTGTTTGTCAGATCTCCCAACGGCTTCATGCCAACCTTCATGTTTACTGGATCTGTTAGTTGCATTGAGCTAACTGAAATTCGGTACCAATCAAACAGATAAACACACCTAATAGTAATATATCAAGCTAGGTACTAATGGCGGGAATATCTAGATGATGCTGTGATGATGATTCCATGAACCTTTGTTCAATTAAAAAAAGGGTGCATTACGGAACATCTCTAACCTGATTTTTCCAAGCAATTCTCAATAGTGCTCAAAATTCTCCTGTTGTTGCCAATCAGGCTAGCATTTTGCTCTCCCTATCAGTTGCTGAAAACATTAGAGTCATTTCGAAGTGGGTCATTGTGCAATATAATAATAGTTTAGAATTCACAAAATATAATAATAGTACCAACGGTTGAACAGAATGTACCAATAACGCAGCATTCTAGATCAAAGTTGCATATTTGGATAATTTTCTAAGTGAAATAGCTACCATTGCTTGCAGGCCAAATAGGGGTACATAACCACACCTGATGTATATGAGTTTAGTCCATTCCGTATTACATTTCTTTTACTGGCGTCTGATCATCAACTTGTGAGAGATAACATCTCTAACAATTTGATAAGATTTGTTTCCATTTAATAAAACCTGTGTTCATTTTGGTGAACAACTTAGGCATTTCAATTAAATTGACATATACCACAAAAAAACTAAATCAGATCTTTCTTGTGTGATAGCGCTAACTCACAATGGGTTGCTAGAGGATTCAGAGATGAATGGAGTGAACTAAATTCCCTGAGGAGTAACGTATATTCATCTTTTCCACTCTCATATATGGACTCTATTGGTGGACACCACTCCAAAATAACGGTAAAACATTTGCAACATGATGAATATTCATTTTACATTTGCAGGCAACATGGAGATTACTTTGCACGTTTTTTTTAAACTACTAAAGCACATCGTTGTTGCCAGCCTGACCAGATGGAACTGCAATCTGTACATTGATCTGAATTTTTCATATGTACGCAGTGATCTGATGGTTAGGTAAATAGTAAATACAGTTGTGCAGTGATCTGAACTTTCTATTCCAACTAACAACTTTTCTAAACATTGACTACACAAAATAACATATGTTAATGGCATTGGCTTAAACCAGGATAAAATGGAACTGACTTTACTAACTATATTTGGCACTGATTCAGTCCCATGGCCCATTTTTTTAAACAAAGTAAGCTTCACTGTTTTACTGAATTTACCTTGAAAGCTGACCACAGATCATTGTATGTCTCCCAACAATCTTTTTGTTTAACAAATTAAGCTTCATTAACAGCCCGACTATGTCTTCTCCTGCTCAAAGCTGAAACCTGTTAAAATGAATAAGATCATTACGCTTGCAGTGAGGTAATTTATGATTGGGAAAGTTAAAACTGCATTAAAAATTCATGCAACAGAGGTATATAAGTGGAAGCAAAGAAACCACAATTATCTACCGTAATGCAAGTGTGCTATATATTATAATATTCAGACGTGCAACATATGCAAGCTAGAAAGGTGTTGTGCAATTACCTTGACTGGAATGCGGAATAAGAGTTTAGCAGAAATATTTCTTCACCAACTTGTATTTTTTTAACATGTATGAGATGAGAAACTGGTCCAGTAACTTGTAGAAGGAGAGGGGGAAAATGCAGCCACTTGTTGCTTACTTCTGTTAGCCTGATAGCATGCTGTGTGAACAAATAAATTCAGAAAACGAACGCATTAGCATCCAAGTCAATTTCAACAAGTAATTAATGCAGGCGGTATTCTCATCTCCAAAAAATTTCAATAATGCTATGTACTTGGATCATAGCATGTCAGAATCAACTACTGCATCTAAATCTCTGTAAGCATGGGTATTTTACAGTTCAGAAAATAACTAACAGATATGAGACAATTTTGTAGAAATGGTTTTCTGGTGCTGCACAAGAAAATGCATGAGGGTGCATTTAAAATCATCAGAACCTCATAGTGCTTGCCTCACATCAGGGAGTCTTATGACAATTTCAGGACATGGAAAAGAATTTGATCAACCCGGGGTTGTTGTGAGAAGCAAAAGAATCACATAGCATGCAGATGCAAAGACTAAATCACAGTCTTTTCTCTTGAACAGTAGCATTGCTTCTTGTCAAATCAGTTTCTCCCTCGGCAATCGGCAGAAACTAACACCAACAAGCTACAGCACAGTAGAGCAGCACAATCTCTCTCTCTCTCTCTCACGAACGAACCAACCAACGAACGAACGACAGCAGCACTATACGATGCTTGAAGTACATGCAGTATGGAGGCTTAGAGCAACAAGGGTGCATGAACCGGCCATGGGGTTCTTGGCTCGGGTGCTCGGAGGGCTTGGCTGTGAACAGCGGCAGCGGCTCGGCCCTAGGGCTTGGATGCTGAAGGAAGGGGACGAATGGAGGGGATGTGGTGGTGGCACCTGTTCCTGATCAATCCAGACGACGATTGTGCACCAGGAGGAGGCGACGCAGGCACGGCAGCCAGAGTAGGGTGCCGCCGCAACCGATCGCGGAAGTGAACGTGAGGACGGCGGCGTGGGAGGACCACCTGCCTGTTGAGGACGTCGATCTGCTGCAGTCTGCGAGCGGTTGCAGCGGAGTCGATGACGATCTACTGGAGAGGTCACACGATCTGCGAGCGGTTCATGCGAAACCGCCGATTGCTGATGCGGAGTTGCGGAACAGGCGACGCAGGACCACTGTCAGGACGTCGGTTTCGCAGCTTATGATTTGGGTCCACCGTACCTGCCGGCGCACGGTATCGCAGAGGGCGGCGACGCGAAGGAGCGCGACGCGAAGATCGCAGCGAGAGGAGTCGCCTAATCGGGCTTTTTAGGAGTACTAGCATCGTGCCCGTGCGTTGCTACGGGACAACAAAACTATTTACTAAAACATATTGATCGCAAAATAAGATAATAATACTGTGAAATGAGATACTTTGGTCGAAACGACATTTTATTAATCCAGCTGGTGGCATGGTGCGTGGTATGCGCACCCAGCGAAACAAACTTTGGTGCATCTACATCAGCCACCAGGCCACACACCAGGCGCGTGACATAGGCAATTCTGTTGTTTTTCTTCAGTTTTTTTCGTATTTAAACTTCAAACATTCTGTGCCTGTGCATTTAATCCAACAAAGTAATTTCGATTTCACATTAATTATTTTCTATTCATTGAAATTTGGTGTCTGTAGCATCACACAGAATGTTATGGCACCCAAAAGGCTGTTAATAGACGATTGACGAGGACTGTTTGAACTTAGGTGTCGCTTTCGTGCATATCGTGAGCACACACAATTGACACAGTTAAGTAGCAAAATACATGTTACAAATGATGAAAAGAAACGGTATCCAACGTGCTAAATATCCTTACTTAAACTTGCACTACAATATTTTAAGTACCATATCTAATAGAGAATGATATAACAATTCATGCTTTTCCATTGTGAGACTAATGTAGCGCCGATAATATTGTAGAAGTTGCGCTCATATTGGTACAAGCTCGATGACCGTTCCTCCATTTAACCAGATGACCACAGCCACCAACATCTTCCCAAATCCCAACACAGCCACCACCGGTCTCTTCCCAAATCGCAACACAGCCACCACCAGCCGCTGTCCTAGCCTATGGAAAAAAGAATAAAGAGTAAGACACTGTTATTATTAGATCATAAATATGAATGGAGAAGCTTTCTTTGCCAAGTGGCAGTACCATGGTCACATATAGATATGTTTATGAGGTTTTGTACTCCTACATTTTGAAGTCTAAACATACCACAACAGAGTCATTAATCCTTCATACACAGCACCTACTATTTCAGAATCATTTTTCGCTTGTACAAGAACTACTCTCTTGCTCTTTATATTTCTTTCAAAGAAAATATTTTTTAGGAACTCTTACTATTTTTTTACCCCTCTTTTACTTAGCTAACAGGTAATTATCATCTATTAATTTGTAGTCATGAGTGTGAAAAATTAACTGAGTGCATTGGACCTCTGTCGGTTTTCTACCACATTCATGCATATCCCCTTGGCCCATCGAAACTGAATTATAATGGTCGAGGCAGTGCCATCGTCACCCTGAAATTATGATGCTGGGAAAATACCAATTTCATTATCGACAACCATGAATCTTGACGCCCATTTCATCGAGCACATGGATTTTAGCACTGATAATAAAAGAGCTACTTTATATCTAGAACACCACATAACTTATTTAAGTTCATTGCCTATTTAGAGACCCATACCCAAATACACATTTTTTGAGCTGCTTATAAACATATCAAGAAAAGAAATTGAGAGTTACTCTGCTCCTTTTGTTTAGCTGCTAACTAACTACTACAAGCATTTTAGAGTTACCAGATTCTTCTCCACTACTTCAATTGTTCTTATTGCCCGTAACCATATTAATTTTAATAGAAGCATGACATTAGGCTAAGTGATTCCTCACTCAGGCACCAATCTTTTGGCTTGATATATTATAACATGTGAGTTCCTAGCTATGGTCCAATACGTGACCATGTGCAGCTCTAAATACATGTTCGTGCTCATGCATACGTGCATCTTATAAGCCAAGTATTGTATCCCTCGGATAGGTCAGTCATCCAATCCAGTACTCCATCAAATCATCAATTATAGTAAAGTTCAGACTTCATACAAAATAATTAACCAAGTACTGTAATAAAGGCAGAACTATATAATGCAACTGGAATGTCAAGGACATGGTTCTCGAAGTACCTGCTTGCAATGATCACCACTCCTATGAAATCCCAAATTCTCTAACTGGCAAAAAATAAATTATAGGTGCTGAAATATCAAAATGAACTACTAAATCTGACAGGAAGCTATGGATTAACTAACTGGTTCGGTTGACGTGAACGAATCTTGTGCTGTAATCTGAACCTATCTAAGCAGGGTATCATCAGAATTTTAAAAACAGAAATAATTGCCATACATCCTAGTACCCCTACATAATACAGTCAAAATCGACCAACCAAATATCGGACCTCGTAAATTCCAACTTAGGTAGCCAACAAACCATGGCACTGGCTATAAATCATATCAAGGATGGTTGATAATAATGGATCAATTGAATCATAGCAAAAATACCTTTTCAATCTGATAAAGCAAAAGAGAATACCTAGACCAACAGCGGATCACCAGACCAGCAGATGCCGCCTTTTGATGGCAAGATACTCTTGTTCAGACGTAGCAGTTTTGTGGAGATGCTATAAAGCATTGAATGAAAGAATACATTCAGCTAGCTGCACCTTCAACCATTCCATATTACTAAGTGTAATATTGTGTGCTGCAAAATTATTTGTAAACCTCCAATTAATCATCTATACTGCAAGTCTGAACAAGAGTATCTTGCCAGACTGTCAAAAGTGAAAAACGTGCTTATGATCTAAACAGATGACCATTATTCACATCTGAAAATACATTACAAAGAAACTATAAAGTCAGATGACTCAACATGTTAATCACTGGTAAGCTGCTACCTATACTGAATGCCCAGACTGCAAAATATGCACATTCTAGCATCCCAAAATCAAAATTATAGGATACAATGAGCTTGATAACCACACAATTATCCAAATTAAATCGCAAATAGGCAGTGAACTTGTTACCGCCTAGCACAGGAGCTTCTTGGTGAGAGCCATCAGCAGACCCCTCTGGAACCTAAATTCATATAAAAGCAGAAACAAATGATTTTGACATGACCTGATGGTTTGCTCCTGAGCTAGAAGCAGATTCACTATCTAAATTAATTTGGGCGTCGTCAATTCTTCTGCATCTCAATGACAAACCTGAAAGCCTCAGACTCATTTCCATTTTGTGAGAGTACTTGCAAACTGACCTTGGAGGCATTTCCTCAAACAGTTGTTGGGCGTCGTCCATATCAGCTTTTGGGGTGGTGAGGGAGCTGTGAAACTCTGGTGGCATGGCGTCACAGAGGTACATGATGGCGCGCACAGAGAGCAGAATCACGTCAGGACTCAGGAGCAGTGGCGAAGGGGTGGACCTGCGGGGCGTGGACTCGCTGCTTGAGCTCGCCGGGGCGGATGTCCTCGGTGGGGGCGTCCTGGTCCTTAGTGAGCTTGACGCAGCGAGAGGGGTGGCTGCTGGTGGAGTCCTCCGCCATGGCCGCCGCCCGCCGCCACCGGAGGGGAGGGGAGATCGAGGTGGAGAACAGGAGAAGAAGGAACTCGGGTCAGTCCCAGATGCAATCTTCTACGGGCGTGGTGCTGGTACCTGGTATTGTACCATGGACTCAGTCTGCAAGATCATGGACCAACGGAGTTGTACGGCGGTCTATGGTGAACCAGGTCCATACGAAGGGGTACCTATTACATTAAACCTACACCCTTGATTTGGATCCAACGGCCATGGGTTCATCTTCTACCTCTGGTTGCTCACGAACAGAACACACGCCATGGACTGAGATGATCTACGTGCACAGTTTAATACTCGTGGTGCCTAACTGCCTATGATGGCCTACGGTGCTCGGAAGACGACGGGAAGCGGCAAAACTGAATGCCCTCGAGATGGGGATCTTACCTAGGCTGTTCTGGAGAGCTGCGACGACGCGGTTGTTTGCTCGGCGAGGAGAGACGATGAGGGCTAGGGTTTCTGTACAGTTGCAGAATAGGTGATGGCGAGTGGTGGCGCAACACCTTGGCAATCCTATGGTGTGGAGAAGATCAAGACAATCGCCCCTGTTGCGATCAGTAGGAGTTCGCCAGGGAACAGGGAGGGCGATGTCGCTGAGACTTGGAATGGGGGAGAATTAGGGTTATGCGGCGGGGTTGTGTCTTGTGGGGGTGGGGGTGGGGGCAACGGACTTTGGGACGCGAAACGATCGCACGGTCTCGGATCATCTCGCAGGGGATTCGACGGTGGGAGAGGGTGACGCAATGACGTACGAAGGGAGGGGAGGCCGCGGGCGAAGGGTTTTTGGATCGCAGGGCTGCGGGGATGTCGCGCATCATCTGGACGGCGCCCTGGTTCGCAAATATGGCGACGATGGACCGACGACGCACGGATCGCACGACGAACGATCCACTTTTTACTCTTTATAGTTGTGAGAGATAAGTAGTAGATAGATAGAGATAGGAGAATTGAGGACAAAAAAATCGCCATCAGCAATTCCTCCTTCCCTTTTCTCATTTCCCATTTCACCTTTATTTCTCCCTCCTCTACCCTTTCTGGGAGTGTCTATGCAATAAAGGTGTGTTTCGTAACAAAGGCAACACACATGTGTTTCGCTAAGAAAAAACACACAGATCATAAGAAATCAAAAAGAGTGTGTTTTATCCAGAAGGCAACACACTGATTTTTCCTAGGCAATTAAACAACCCAGAACACACTATTTTATCATAGCTCAAATGAGTGTATACGGCAAAGAAGACAACACATTGATTTTTGCAACAAATAGTATGATCTGAACTCATTGAGAAATGTAATAATCATACATAATAAAGCATAGGGGGGAAATCATATTATATATGAAATGACAATTCAATAATACAGATCTGACAGTGAACATTTCAATGTCAGATGAAATAAACCTCATTGTCATTTCAAGAAGATATATATGTCAACTTACAAAGGGTTGCAAAACAAATCAATAATGGAAATGAGAAGAATGGTTGGCTAAAGATTGGCTTTCGCAACAGAAGCATAGGTAGCTTGACCTTCACTGATGTCGAATACACATCCATGCAGCATGAAAAGCTTGTTCAGTAATAGCAGTAGCGTATATAAAAAGTTGTGTTGATGATCTAAGAGCAAACCTGAGCACAATAGATAAAGATGAGAGCAGCTACTAAAACAAATGCAGCACTGCATGAACATGTGTTAAAATTGTAACTTCAGAAGCAGAGTAACATACTTCTGCTGGTACCTACCTCGCCTCTAACAAATTCAACCTTGTTCCCAGCAAGAGCGATTATTGTATTCTGGTTTCCTGCATTGAACCAAAAGGAAAGAGGAATGGGAATAAACATCTTGTACATCAGCCCACTTGTTCACATAATACATCCCACAAGCAATCCATTCCAATAAACTTCCATCATACTCGCTGAAACGATTTCTTATACAGCTGTGCTACAGGTCTAACAGTCCATAAGATCTAAAATATCAATATCATCTGTTTAGAAGCAAACTTCCAGCACACAAGTGTATATTTCTATTTCCACCATACAAGTGTATTTTTCAACATGAACCAACAATCAAGCCACCAAATGATTTCAACCAAATTAGAACCATAACCAAAAACCATCATGAAATACAATATTCAACCAGAATGACAATTGACATATGCTGAATTGACATACATTTTGAACTGTCAAATTAGGTAACTCTGACCGTCAGATCAAGTAAATATTACTGTCAACGGAGAAATGGTTGTGATCAAGCCAGAGGGTTAACTAAAGCTCAACTCATTGAATAAATAAAGCTTAAATAGTTGAAGCACTATAGCATGAAAGTGACGGTTCTTGAAAAATATTTTTCTTTGAATCGAACTAGCATCTTACCTGATGTTTCAGTTCAAAAAAATGTAGCCGAACTGTTACTGAACCTGATATGCAATAGAGTACTAAAAGCTAACAAGCTACAACAGAACTAAAGCCCCTGGACAAGTAAAACAACCATGCTGCTGACAGACACAAGCTACTAAGCAAAGCTCAAGTAATTAACTATTGGATAACCTGCACCTTGCTGCTTACCTACATATAAGAGCCGAGCATCAAATGCTTACCGGATGCCAACCTGAACCTGAGAGAAGTGCCGAGCTTGAGCTGCATTCAGAAGTTACCATCACTAACCTACAAAGAAATTGACTCGTTAAAATATCAAAACAAATTTAATTTGCTAGCCAACACTGATCTGAGCAAAATTGAAGCATTAGCCAGAAAAACTAAGATGCAAATCAATGTACTAAAACATACACATAAACAAAAATGCTTACCGTCATGCATTTCACATTACAATTAAACCTATGATTTCAACAAATATTGAATGTCAAATCATATGCTTGTAACTGACAATAGACATCGGAGAAATCCGAGAAAAAAAAAAGAGCTACTCAGTGATCATACTGGTTAAGTGAGAAGGAATTTCCATCACCAAACACATTTGAACAATGCCCAAGCTACAACAACAAAAACATATAAGTGTGAAACCAATGAAACGAGCTGCTAAAGATAAACAAGAAAAATTAAAAGAACAGTGAGAAGAGTTTTACCTAAACTAAAATCTTAACCATGCTGATAACATCATCACAAAAGACATGCTTTTCAAAAAAAGAAAATATGACATCACATTGTCAGGGAAGAAATAACAAGAAGAAAATAAATAATTAAACAGCACACCCAAAAACAAAGAACAACTAAAAATTACATATTTTTTTCTATAGTGAGTCATATTACAGATTTTATGGGGTGCTCGAAAACCCGGCAGATGGAAAATGTAAATAAAAATTACAAATTATTGGCAAATACAGACAACAAATGGACTAGATTCTTAGTAAGCCGCTAACTTCTTGGAGAATCCAGTCTATACCCTTCAGATCACACCGTAAATGAAGAAAGAAAAGATATGTCTCCGCATAAGAATAAAAGAAAAAATTAAAAAAATGAAGATTATAATATTAAAAGTGGACTAGATCCAGAGATAATGTATGGGGTGCTAGAAAACCCCTAGAAAATGCAGATTGAACAGAGCCCAATGGCTAACTCAAATGGAAGATAAAAAAAGAAAAAGAAGCAACTGCCATAAGTGAAAATGAGAAATGCCAGCACTCGAACATGCATTTGCCAGTAAAAATTTTACTGGGATTTGCTTATAAGATGACTGTCAAACGAAATAGTTATAACTGTCAAGAATCCAACAGCTGAAAATAGTACATCCATGTGCATGTATCAAGGATTTGACACCGTAAAACTAATGCAAATCACTTATTACTACAAAGCGATGTACAAGTTATGAAGCTAAAAGAGGTTCAGTTGACATACCATTTTTTTTGGGAAATGGGTAGTGCTTAGGAATGCAAATAGTTGATCCCAACAATATAAGTTCCGACAAATAGGAGTGTTAGACATAAAAGATTCTTTTATCTTCACAGACCCAAAGATAAATGATACATTCAATAAGGCCAGATCAAAATGAAAAGAAAATTGAAAATGGTAAAAAAGAAAACCCCTATTATGTCTATTAATAATGTCGAACATTTCTATATAACTAACCAAAGGAAATACTGTTGATAACAAATCACATTAAACAGAGGGAGAATATGGCAGAAATCAATTAATAAATTCAAGTAACAGAATGATTGTCAAGAATTTGACAAGGTTCCAAAGTTCAAATGACAGCTTTCTAATAAGCATTTGACAGTGTCATTTCAAAAACTACTGACTGTCAATCCAGATATTTGTAACTGTCAACTGCAAACTAGCTAATACAAAAGCTACTGTGCTGCCAACCACAAGAGATAGATAACCACAGGTCAGAGCAAAAAGAAACTTAAAGCACTGAATAATTCGTGAAACTTCAAGTTAAAGAAAGGATTAAAAATATTGGCTAATTCAAACACCTGAGTTTAAAACAACAAGCTCCTGACTCATTGTTCAACCAAATCAACAAACAACAGCAACAAGTTGCTATTACTGCTCAACCAAAATGACAAAACTAAGTTGTTGCTAGAAGGATCAGAGTGAAGCTACTGCCGATGGCTCTAAGACACATGAAATCAGGCAAGCTTCTACGTTGCCTATTAAACAGACAAAGTTGAGAGCTGCTGCAACAAATCAGGGAGAAAAGAAATAGCCTAAGCTGCTTGTTGCAAAACGATAAACAAGATTGGTCTGCTACTGCTCTGAATAGACAAAGAAAGGTTAAAGAAACAAACCTCAATCATACATATGGTAAAGGATGCAAGATAAACAGCAATCCACTTACATAACCAGACTATCAACCCATATGCATCCAGTAGCACAGAAGGAACAGAAATTAATCATCATGACCATTGTCGGCACCGCGACGATCATTTCTATCCTCCTGTGTATATGATCTCCGCTTCTTATCACCACCATACTCTTTAGGCTGCTTCGATGACCTCCGATGCTCTTCCTTTGCCCGTGGAGGGGAAGGAATTGCTTGCTCTGTGGTACAAAAACATATAGCACCAGATAATTATCAGATGTAGAGGAAAAAGGAGGGAAAATATCTAAAACTAAAGTGCAACTAAACTGACGCTTGAATACAGTCAACCATAACAACACTGTCATTTCTTTGCTTAGAAATGGGGCCATGATTCATACACATTTTAACAATGAAGATGCAAAAAATGGAAATATATCAACTAAATGTTAAATGATAGTTGAGAACCAATCATTTGACAGTGATATTACCTCGATCAAATCATCTAATTATGACTGTCAATAAATTGGTAATGTACAAAAATATCATAATAAACAATATCACTAGAATCTTTTATGGTAAAGAGGAAATGAAATTATGACCGTCAGAATCACATAGTAGATATTTTTTAGTTAAGATACAAAAACATAGAGATTAAACATAAGATGAAGGCAACCAACCTGGCCAAGAAATAACTCTGCGAGAACACACCAGCTGGCCATATGTCTATCGAAGTTGAGTACTCCGTTGCTCCAAATATGAGCTCAGGAGCACGATAATAACGAGAGCATATTTAAGATATATTTGGTTCACCAGGAATCTGACAAATGAACAAGAGGAACTGGTTAATAGGAGGGTCCAAATTATAGTATGTGAAAATAACAGAAGCACCAAGAAAATCCAAAAGTTAAAAGTTCAGTCTATCAAGTTTTGAGCACCTGCATTTATTAGATGTCAGTGACATCAACGGTTGGGTCTCATGGTTGTCCATCAGCAAGATTTTGAGATTGCAAATGCTTCTCTGAAACCAAAAGTAAATGAAGAAATAAATCAAAGGTAAAAGAAAAAAAGATAATTAGATCTTTTCTATAGTTAGTCAAATTACAGATTTAATTGGGTTGCTTGGAAATCCTGTAAGATGCAAATTAAACGGATAACAAATCAAAAAGTTCATAATAACAAATATATTCTATAGTTAGAAAGAATGCAGATTTAATTGGGGTGCTTGGAAACCGTGGAAGATGCAAATTTGAAGAAAGAACATAATTCAAATTTCAGATTAACAGATTATTTCTATAGTTACTTGTCAGCACTCTTATGAGCATAAAAATTTCAGAACTACTTGTGTCCTTGACTAGATCCAAAGAAAATTGTTCCAATAAATAACAAAAGTAACGACCAAAGTGTGAACACTGAAAGCAAGTTGCTAATTAGCTTCTGAACTTGAGCCAAAACAAGTCAATTTCACCAGCTAGCCACTCCCGCGAGCTAGCAACAAATGTGTGGAGCAAACTTCAAACCTTGTGAAGTCTACAAGTAACCAGAACATGCTAAAAATTTGAGGGCACTCCGGGAATAAGGATGTCAAAAGTTTCAGCAATAATACAGCAAATCAGTAAGATATCAAGTTTGTTCACTAATGTAGTGGTAATCCTAATGGCAGAACAGGCACAAAAGCATCTGCTCAGCTCCAGCTAAGAAAAGGACTAATTCACCTGCTAGAGGTATGCGCTGTAAAATATAGAACACTCTTAGTAGCTAATAAGCATTTCCAAGTAAATAGCAAGACCTAAAATCTTGAAACCGATCGAAGCTTAAACTAAGAATATTTAATAAGTATTTCCAAGTAATGTCAAGACCTAAAATCTTGACCTGAATTGCTCTACTTGGGTATCTGCTAATTGCTTGTTCATGAGAAAGACTCAAGTAACAGATTACTCTGCAAAAAAGATTATTTATTAAGCCAGTTATCCCACATCTGTAAGTGATTATAATATCAGCACATCATGTGACGAATATTTGCACTTCTTTGCCTAGACTTGGTACAGTACCAAGGTAGTGAAAAGTAAACTAGCCTGGTTAATGTTGTAGCTGAAAAAAAGAAACTAGTTACAACTGACAAACACCTTGGGGGATTAACTAAAAAAACCTTGGAAACACATCTTCCGAGGCCTACTGTTCATCAAGGAACAGGGGATTTCCTAGCACTGATGCGTTGATTTTGTGAGAAGTTTTGTGTCCATAATTCAAAATAAATATTAAACTATAGTCACTGGAAACACATATTCAGAGGCCTACTGTTCATCGAGAACACAACAAGAACGAAATGGTTAGAAGAGAAAAAAGTTTAGGGGACTTCTTATGAATGAAACAAAACAAAATATTAAACACTAATCCAACAAATCAATCTACTGTATGTGCCAAGCAGCTGGGGACAAGTTAGTTAGTTAGTTAGTTAGCTACTCCAAAAAAAAATGAGACAACAATACTAACAGAGAACCCACATAAACCCCCTACCCAAAAGTTTGGCGGCTAGACACCCAATCAAATATTCAGCCACATTTCGAACTAAAATCTGAGCAAAAGGGCAAATCAAATGATGAGACACAAAAATCTCTAGAATTCCACCTCCAGAAACATTGCTCCTAAGCAAAACTCCACACAAAAAATCAGATCCACACGTGCTAAATAGAGTGGAGGGATCGACGAACCCTAGTCGCTTCGCTTCTCTACTCTGCCGGAGAATTTCCAAATTGATCTAAATAGACCTAGATCCCCTTCACAAAATCATGAAATTTGCAAACCCTAATCGATGAATCCACAGCACAGAAACATAAGAAACTGAAACGATTCTACCAGAGGAAACGGCGGAGACGGTCACCACCACCCGCCGGGGCACTCACTGGAGTCGCCGTCGCAGCGGCGGCACCAGGCGGCAGGGCGGCCGGCGCGGCAAGCTGCGCCATGCTCTCCCCATCCTCACCCTGATGCCACGGTGCAGAGGTTGCGGCCGCCGCGCCATCGTCGTCGGCGAGCCCGTCCTCCTCTTCCGCCGTCGGCGCGGGCTCCTGCCTGGTGTCGACGATTGAGTGCGAACGAGAGAGACGAATGGGCAGGGCTCCAGCTGAATGTGTTTTGCCTGCTCCATCGACACTCGACAGCGGCTGAGCAGATAAGATAGGGTGCGATTCAAAAAAAACCTAAAAGGTGGGACCCACAGCGACGGAAAACTGAATAACACCAAATAGCTCAGACCAGATCAAACGGACAACAAAGATCGCATAGCAGATCGGGCGCACAAAAAATCAGTGTGTTGGCTTCAGAAAGAAACGCAAGGGTGATGGTTAGCTTTTCCCTTTCTTTTCTAAATCTTCTCCTTCTCCCTTTCCTCCTCTTCTCTCCAACCGTCAGATCAGCTGGCCAGCAGACACCCACAGCCGCACGATTTCCCGTCTTCCTCCTCTGCTCCGCCTTCCTCTCCCTGGCCAATGAACCGAGCGCCGTCGTTGCCGACCAGGGCCACCGTGCCGCCCGCCGCTCAGCTGGCTGGCCGCTCGCCGCGCCCAGGCTGCGCGCCGCCCGCCGCTCGGCCGGTCGGCCGCTGGCCAATCGGCCGACCGGCCACTCGCCGCGCCCAGTTGCGCGCCCCCGCGGGCCGCCCCACCTCCCACCGGCGGTGGCCGCCTGGGCCTCGCGTCGCTGCTGGCTCTCCGGCCGCGCTCCACCGCTAGCCCTCTTGCCGCGCGCCGACGCGAGCCACCCCTGGCCTGGCCTCGTGCCGCCCTGCGTTGCCCGTCCCGCCGGCCACCTGGTTGAGAAGAGAAAGAGAAAGAACAGAGGAAGCAGAGAGGTCCATGGACCCAATGACAGATGGGTCCCGCATATCAGGTGAATGGAAGGGGAAAGGAAAACTGATTTTTAGCACCTCTTCCTTAGATACTGAAAATGTAAAAGGGGATTCCCCTTTAAGATGAGAAAGGAGAAAGGGGGAGGAAAACTGTTAGAGATGCTCTTAGAGCAAATTTTATGCTTGCGCCAGCTACGGGCTGCAACGAGCGCATGGTGATGGCGGGGCCGCTAATCTTTAATGCCTGGCAGGTGTAGAACGAATAGGAGCAGCCAACTTTTATGTGCAGCAGGAAAAACCAATAGGAGCAGTCCGTTTTTCTCTCCGCCCGCTCGAGTGGGCGTCTGGCGAGTCTCCCGTTTTTATCTCTCTCCTCCTTTCTCTCATCCACATAGGACTTCGTCTGCTCTATGCTGCTTATAATACTTGCTCTTATTGTATCAGGGTAGCCACTAGCCACTAGCTAGCCATTGGTCCTTTCATTAGGAGCATCGGCGTATTGCTTGGGGTTCTGTTGCAAAATTGCAAATCAAAGACGTGAAAAATGAATTGCTTTCTTTCAAATGATTCTGCATGTTGGCATGTTAAATGTGCACGTATGTGCTAGCCCAGGGACAAGGTCCGTGCGGCCTGGATATGGCCGGCTATAGGCCGTGCTTATCCTAGATTGGTTATGTTAAGCAATAATCTCCGGGTTGATCCTATTATATAAGTCCTCCCTTGGGTTTATTGCCTATATATACTTACCATTGGTCCTCTATAATCAATCTATTATTCCCGGCAATCTTCGTTGCTTTCATGGTATCAAGAGATCAGGTTCTCCCGGTCTCGCTTCCGCTACCCTAACCCTAGCGCGCCACCCCCGGCGTCGCCCCTCTCTCCTCCTCTCTCGCGCGCGCCATGGCGGGCTCCAAGTCCGGCGCCTCTGCTGCCGCTGCCGCCGCTGCTGCGGCCAAGAAGACGGCACCATCTGCCGCCGCCGCCAGTCAGGTCGTCGATCCTGACGCCCTCAAGCGCACGGAGGACGCCCAACGCGACGAGGATGCGCGCCTGGCGCGGACGAGCGCGTCCGCTAGGCCAAGGTCGAGCGCGACGCCGCTCTGCTCCGCGCCCAAGAGGCTGAGTGTGAGGCGCGGTAGGCCAGCGAGGAGCGCGGCGCCGCCGCCAACCGCAACCGCCTCCTCTGAGCAGGCCGCGCAAGAGCGCGCCACCGCTGACGCCGCCATCAAGGCTGCTGAAGAGGGCGCCCCGGACGGTGGCGACCAAGAAGAACACGGCGACGACGACGCCTCCTCTCACGCGCCACTTTCTCCCTTCCAGGACGTCCTGCTCGTCCACGAAGCCGCTGCCGTCCTTAACCTCCACGCACAGGCAGTCGCTATGGAGAGCATTCGCTCCCTAGTGACGATCGTCCTCGACACCAAACCCACCCACTCTCGGTGGTGGGAGTGCTTCCTGCTGGTGCTCGGGAAGTACTCCCTCGGCGACCACGTCCTCTCTGACGCCTCGTTCCCCACCTCGCCAGATTGGGTCCGTATGGACTGCGTCGTCAAGGCGTGGATCATCGGCTGCCTCTCTCCCGACCTCGTCGACACTGTGATGGATCGCGGGGTCAGTGCACGCGCGGCCTGGCTTGCTGTTGAGGCGCAGTTCCTAGGGAACAGCGAAACCCGCGCTCTCATCCTCGACGCCGAGCTTCGCAACACCAGGTAGGGCGACCTCAACCTCACTGACTATTGCGGCAAGCTGGTGCGCTGACGGCTGATCTCCGCGCTCTGGGCGAGGTTGTCCATGATCGTACCCTCGTCCTCAACCTCAACCGTGGGCTGAACGAGCAATACAAGGACGTCAGTCGCCATCTTCGCCGTGGCCGTCCTTTCTCGACATTCTAGGACGCCAACAATGAGCTGCTTCTGGAGGAGCTCAACTTCACCACCACTCCTCCACCTTCCTCGGCTCTTCTAGCCTCCACTGGTAGTGTTGCGCCCCTCCTGCTGCTCCTTGACCGGCACAGTACAACGCTGGCCACAAGAGCAGCAACTCTGGCGGCGGCCAGAAGAAGGGCAAGCCGAAGTCTGGCAAGCCCGATCGGCGCTCCAGCGGCAGCAAGCCGCCATCTACTCCTCAGGCGTTGGGCGGCAACAGCCAAGGCAAGACCGGTGCTCCTCCTCCTCCACCCGGGTTCATGAGCAATCAGCACCCCTGGTCCGGCTCCATATACATGTGGCCGGGTCAGCACACACCCCAGGCGCCCATCCCTCATTTGGCCGCTCCACAGCAGTAGCAGCAGCCGCACCAGGTGTTGGTTGCCCAGCAGCCCAGCGCCCTGGTGGCCGACGCTCAGAGCCAGGGGCTCTGGCCCTACGCTCCGACGATGGCGCCTGGCATGTACAGCTAGGTCGCGCCCCCTCCTGGCTTCTACGGCGTCCCATCTGGGGTGATGTCATGGGATCAACAAGCTCTCGCCAACAGCTTCAACACCGTGTCGCTCGCTCAGCCACCTTCCCACGAGTAGTTTTTTGACTCGGGCGCCACCAACAACATGACATCCAACGCCAATATCCTCTCTCGCTCATCCTCCCCACAATTCGCCACACCTTCCTCCATTCTTGTCGGGAACGACAATTTACTTCCCATTCTTTCCACTAGCAGTACTATTTTACCTCATTCTCTTCAGCTTAATAATGTTCTTGTTTCTCCAAACGTCGTCAAGAACTTGATTTTCGTACGCAAGTTTACATCCGATAACAATGTTTCTGTGGAATTTGACCCTCGTGGCTGTTCTGTGAAGGATCTTCAGTCGGGGAGAGAGATCGTCTGATGTGATAGCTCTAAGGCCTTGTATCCCCTCCGCTTTTTGGCGTCTGCGTTCCATGCCGCCACCACACCCTCGCTTTGGCATCAGCATCTTGGGCATCCTGGTCATGAAATTTTAGCAAAGCTAGCACATTCTTCTACCATCAGCTGTAACAAAAGTGCTAGTGATACTCTTTGTCATGCGTGTCAGTTAGGGAGACATACACGTCTACCTTTTCATGTGTCTTCATCTCGTGCTACTCATAATTTCCAGTTAGTGCATTGTGATCTCTGGACCTCTCCAGTTGTGAGTGTTTCGGGTTACAAATATTATCTGGTTATTCTTGATGATTGTTCACATTTCCTATGGACCTTTCCATTGCGCTTGAAATCTGACACGTTTTTTACTATTGCTAACTTCTTCTCCTATGTGTGTACGCAGTTCGGCACCACCATTCAGAATGTCCAGTGCGACAACGGGCGTGAGTTTGATAATCTTAGCGCCCGCACATTCTTCCTCACACACGGTGTCCACCTTCGCATGTCATGCCCATACACCTCACCTCGGAACGGTAAAGCAGAAGGCATCATTCATTCCATTAATAACACGGTGCACTCTCTTTTCTTCCAGGCTCATGCCCCTCCAGCATATTGGGTGGAGGCCCTCACCACCTCCACCCATCTGTTGAACATTACTCCCACCAAAACCCTTGATTTCGGCACGCCTCACTTCGCTCTGCATGGCTCCCATCCCACTTATGATCACCTTCGTGTTTTCGGCTGTTTGTGTTATCTGCATGGCAACCAGCTAGCCCTCCAACCGGCACCTCCTGCCGCTGCACTTGGGCCACGTGCGACCCTTGATCACCGGCCTCTCAGCGACTTCCCGAACGTCTACGCTCGACGTCCTCGGGCTGCTCCAGCTCCAGCTCCTCCTCCACCGCCGCCCTTGCCAAAGGGTGTTGTGTCTCCCCCCTCCCCCGTGGTCAATGAGCATACCATGACCACGCGGGCAAAGCGCGGTTTTCGATAGCCTGCGCTCTACACTGTTGCTCCCTTGTCACCGATCCCGAAGTCCTATCGCAGCGCTTTGGCAGATCCTAACTGAGAGGGCAGCTATGCAAGAGGAGTTCTCGGCCCTTCTGGCCAATGACACATGCGAGCTGATTCCACGTCCGCCGGGATCAAACATTGTGACTGGCAAATGGGTTTTCAAGCACAAGTTTAAGGCGGATGGTTCTCTTGAGCGCTATAAGGCGCGATGGGTACTTCGTGGCTTCACCCAGCGGCATGGGATTGATTTCGATGAGACCTTCAGTCCTGCGGTCAAACCTGCTATACTGTGTGTACCATGCTCTCTCTGGCTCTTTCACGAGATTGGCCCATACATCAGCTTGACATGAATAATGCTTTTCTCCATGGCACCTTGAGTGTGACCGTGTATTGCGCCCAGCCCACTAGCTTTGAGGATTCCAGTCGTTCGGATTTTGTTTGCAGGCTGAACCGCTTCCTCTATAGATTGAAGCAGGCTCCCCATGCTTGGTACAACCGGTTTGCAACCTTCGTTCAACAGCTTGGTTTCATTGAGGCCAAGTCAGATACTCCTCTGTTTGTTTTTCACCGACGGAGTGATACAGTTTATCTTCTGCTCTATGTGGACGACATTGTTCTGACAGCCTCTTCCACAGCTTTGCTATAGCGCACCATTGCTGCCCTCCAATCGGAGTTCACGATGAAGGACTTGGGGCTGCTGCACCATTTTCTGGGTATGCATGTTCAGCACACATCTGATGGTCTGGTACTGTCTTAGCGTCAGTGCATGCTAGAGATACTGAGTCGAGCTGGGATGACCGAGTGTAAACCCTGCTCCACTCCTGTCGACTTGAATCTGAAGCTCTCTGCTACAGATGGTGCTCCGGTGTCCGATCCGACAGATTTCCGCAGTCTCGCTGGCGCCTTACAGTACCTCACTTTCACATGACCAGATATTGCTTATGCCGTTTAGCAGGTCTATCTTCATATGCATGATCCTTGGGAGCCTCACTTAACTGCTCTTATAGATGTCCATGCAGCCCGAGGCCTGACAGCACGTCTGAAGCATGGCGATTTTGGCCCGTCGAAAGCACGGCCTGGCACGGCCTCCTCTGTGCCCGGGTTGGCCCTGCCCGACCACCGTGCCCGGGCGTGGGCCGCCACCCCAGCCCGTGGGCTGGCACGGCCCCACACGGAGTTGGCAAGCCTGCCCGGTGGTGGCCCGTAAAACCATAAAAAATCTAGCCCACCACTTCAGGCCACCTATCTTTCCTCCTCCTGACCGACCTAACCCCCCTCCACCCCCACAGCCTCTCGGCCTTATCCCGACGCCGCCCACCCGGCCACCCCCCACCGCTCAGCCTCGAATCTCTCCCCTCCCGCACGCCGCTCGCCCCCATCCCTCCGGCGTGTCGTCCGCCCCTCCTAGCCTCCCCCCCTCCGGAGCCGCCGCCCACTGCTCGCCCCTCCCGGCCTCACCGCTCGCCTCTCCCGGCCTCCCCTCCCTCCGGCGGCACCACTCCCCTTGCCCCGCTCTCCTTCCTAGCGCGGACGGCAGATCCGCTGCTGGAGGTGGCGAGGCTCTCTTCTACGGCGGATCCTAGCCTGATTCCCAGCGCAGATCTATGGCGATGGCGACGGCGCGGCTTGGCGACCCCCTCCCCTCCCTCCAGCAGTGAGGAGGCGTGCCACGACGACGCATGGATCCGGCCGGCGTCGCGTCGACCTCGCCATTGAGTTGTGCGAGCGGAGTGGAGGCACGACATTGCGACGGGCTATTTCGGGCCGGCCTGGCACGAAATGGGTCCATGGGCCCGTGCTTGGGCCGTTGGTGCAGCCCGTGGGCTATCACGGCACGACACGCTATGCCATAGGGTCGGGCTAGGCCCGGCACGATGGATTGCGGGCCAGGGCGGGCCCGTGCCAGGGCCAGGCCGGGCGGCCCGTTTGGACATCTATAGATGAGGTCGGGCGGGTTCGCGAGAATTCTCGCGCGTGCGGGTTGTCGGTTTAACATGCAGGAATCCAGATCGACCCGCGATCGAACGATCGACATCGCGAACTGGGCCGATCCGACGGCTGGCGGGTTAACGGGTTGGGTTACGTGGACCCGCTAACCGCCCGTAGAATCGACCCAGCTTTCGTGTTTAGAGATCCCCCTTGAATCTCTCGGACTGGCATGAATATACGCTTGTTTGCTGCATCCCGCTGTGCGGCCGAGTCGAGCGGGAGACTGGCATGAATATACGCTTGTTTGCTACATCCCGCCGTGCGGCCAAGTGGAGCGTAGCTCCCGGGCTTGGCTGGGCAGATGCAGTGCTTCAAACGGTGGCTCCACGCGTCTGTCTCAGTCTAATATCCTCTGTATCCGTTCACATGGGCAACCAAACATCTTTATAGAGTTCCTGCATCCACATATTGCAAGTTTATTGTATCCGCCTGTGCAACTAACCAAACACTCTTATTTTTAAGATCTTGCGACAGGACACAAAAGAAAGGAAAAAAGTTCGCCTTATCCGCTTAACCCTCCGAATAAAAGTTAGACTCACTCTACTCTCCCACTATTTCAATTAGTCCAATCTATCTCCTAATTAGATTTCTCTTTTTTTTCTTTGCGTACAAGTTGAATTTTAATTCCAAATTTTGTTAGTTGACTTATAACATGATGCCCTATGTTAGAAAAATACATTAAATTTTTTTCATAATTACTTTCCATACAATTTTGTATATCTAAGTTCAGTTCCGTATTAAATATCCTAACCTATTAAAAATAGCCATGAAAAAATTTTAGAATAGTTTTAAAATATAAAGCATCATGTTATGTACCTGCTCACAAAATTGGAACTTAAATTCAGCTCGTACACGGAGAAACAAAAATGCCAAAATACATTAGGAGGTAGATTGGACCAACTAAAATAGTTCAAAGGAGTAAATTGAGCCTACTTTTGCCAGGGGTTAAGCGGACAAAGTGAATAGGTGAGGGAGTAAAATGGACATTTTCCAAAAAGAAAAAAAAAGAGGAGAATGGTAATGGGCCGGTGTGGGCTGGAAGGCGGGGATTGATGGTGGGTTGGGGGAATGGTAAATCGCAGTCATTATGGGCTATCGGCCGTCTGCGGGGCTTAAATTTTTGCGCAAGGCGGCCCGCTTCAGCACCGCAAAAGTCACGCGAGTGAACCCACTCGTATCTGCAAGCAGTGGGGGCAGCCGTCGTCCTCCAGCGGCGCCGCCCATCCATCTCGCCCCGCTCTCCATCCCAAATCCCAATTGAGGCAAGGCCATGGCGAACCCTAGCGCCAGCCTCCCGGCTCAACCGCCGCCGCCTCCACGTTCTCCCGGCACCGGCGCTTCTACCCACGCCCCCGTCTCCCTCTTTCCCTCTGCCGCCACCGTCCCTGAGCCCACGCTGCCGCGGACCTCCTCCTCCGTCGCCTCTCAGCCGAGCTTCTGCCCCGACGCCTCTCCGCCGAGCACCTCCTTCGTCGCAGATCCTCCTCCACCTCTAGACTCTGGGCTCATGGGCGCGAGCTCGTCCACGGTTGCCGCCTCTACCACTGCAGAAGTCAACAGACGAATGGCTGAAGCGGAAACGGCACAGGTTAGGTTTGAGCGTTCGATTGTGTTGATGTGTGGTTACGGTGATTGTGATTCCGTTCTTGTTCAAGTGCGTTCATATGAAATGAACCTCATCTGGGTACTCAGCTTGTTGGGTCATTTCCCCCTGACTCTCTCTCAGTATGTTTTCACTGTAAACACAGGAAATTAATTTTTGTTATCCACGACTAATTACAGCTTTACAAAGTATTTCTTCTTTTTTTTTGTCAAATGGATGCACTAAAAGATGAAGGTGTTAGCTTATTCCTAGTTTCACTTGCATTACAGTTTACCTTAATTTGATTTGAATGTGAAAATGACATTGCTTTTGGCGATGACATTTGCAGTTAACGAAAGGCTTAGAGATTTCGATTGAGTGCTTGTTGTTATGTAGGTGGCTATAAGAAAATGCTGTGATAATACATGTTATGCATTCCAAGGAAATACATTTCTCATATACCTGACAGTAAGTTCATGTGTTAGCTCTTTCTAGACACGTTTAAGATAACTAGGCATTACTGGCATATTACATTATTGTGTGATTGTCAGAGGATGGTGCCGACTGCGCTGAGCTGCATTTGACGCGTCTCCATCCTCTCGCTGTCTCAGTGTCTTCTTCCTGTGCTGCTACTGCTAGTCTGTGTTCTTCTCACTTATCTCTAACTATGCTTGTTAATGGGGATGGTATGATTGGGTTGCTATTTATTACTACATCTCTTGTTTAGTTTGCTTTTATGATGGGTTGCTAGTCTGCAGTGTGATATTCTGTAGCTAATGGATTTTTATTTTGAGTAGGGTTCAATGGCGAGTGCTTACCACAGTCTGTTCAGAGATATTTCTCCTTGTGTTGTTCTGGTGCAACAAGTGGGACGAATAGAGTATTTCTGTGTTGGCTCGGTTATTCAAAGTGAAGACGAAAGCACATTTATACTAACCCAATCAAGCATTCTCAAATCGTATTCGGCTGCTAGCTTGACAGTATGTTTCTCGGATGGCAGTGAACAGCCAGCGTCAGTTGTCTCAAGGAATGATATGTTCTGTATATTGAAGACTAGCTTCCATCCCAAGTGCAAGGTGTTACAGCTGTTTGAAGGTGAAATTGACCACACCTATGCAGCGGCCATCGCGCCTTCCTCTCCTTCCTCAGCCTCGAACATTCCAGGGTTTATTTTACAGAAGTCATATCTAGTTAGTGATGATGTGCCGGGGATTCATCTTCGAGAAAAGCATTTCTTTGTATTTGCTTGTCAGTATGGAGATTCATGTCCTAATGGAAAGAGCAGACTTATTTCTGGCCCTGTTTTCAGTATGGATGGCAAAGTTCTGGGCTTCGTCTTTAAAGACTTACACTATAGGCATTATCCTAAGGGTGAAACTGTAGATCCAGATTTCTATGTTGAGCAAGGATTTAATTTGAAGGTTTGTCTCGCTTCAAGCCATCTCGATGAAATGTTGGGATCTATGGTTGGAGCAGTTGATTGGCGGGAAGAGCTCAAATCATTGGACCATACAGGATGAAATTGTAGCAAAAGTAAGAGGGGCAAGCTGCTGAAAAAAGGTTGTAAGAAGTGAGCATCTTTTTTTAAAGTTTGTTCCTATTTGTGTGTGACATCAATTAATGTAGTTGATGACAACCAAAGATGCTTGTTGGTTGTTCATTGTTACAACTACTCTGGCTATCAGTTCCATTTTGGATAGTGTTTGTCAAATGGTTGCTGCGGGCATTGCTGAAGAACTGGTTGCCCCAATTAGTTCATGTTTCCTTTTTTTTTTGTCAGTCTTGTATTTTGCATATCTTGATATTATCTTTTGAATTATTCTACTAATGCTTGCTTTGGAGCAACTCTGCTAATTCTACCTTTGTCTACATGTAGGTGTCATGTCCATATCGGACTGGCATTTCTTTTGTGTTGCATACTGTAATTGCCATGCCATGAGCAAAACAGCAGCAGAGCAGTTACCAACCTAGCTAGAAAAACGCACACTCAAGAACCAATTTGCCAGCTTTTGTATTAATCATGTTTGATACCATCAAACTATACATGGTTATAACGAACTTAGAATGGTTTTAGATGAGGTTAGCCCGCCGTTAGTCACGGTTGCAATTGTTAGGATAACATGTTTTTGGAAGAGTAAAAGGCCTTAAACTTGTCTCGAGGTGTCATTTAGATATATGAGCTTGTAAAATTGAAATTTAGCACCTGGTATTTGTCAAGTTACGTCACTTATGTCTATACCCCTTCAGAATATGCCAAAAGGAGCCTTTTTTTTTGTTAATCTTGAAACATGCATGTATAAAAAAGGTTCATGTGCCTAACACACTATGAAGTCTAGTTTATCTTACCCTGTACTAGCATAAGGTCCATCCCTTAATTATATCTGTCATGAGCACGTATCTGGTTGCCTCTTTAGCTATGTCATCCTTTGGAAAATATAAATAACGATACCCTGAATAATTCAGGATGAAATGCTACAATGATATATCCATGCGTTTGCACATCCTTTCCATAAACGTGTAGACATATAACACATGAGCATTTTCTGGCGTCGTTATCGGGCACACTGGTGGTGACGCTAAGAAATGTCAACACTCAGCCCGGCTTCGTCCGGCCGGCAATGGCCACACGCTTGCGGGTATGACTTACCCTGTTGAGGGCATTGCCGATGTCATCAGCCTGTTCACGGAGTGAAGACTCGGTTCGTTCGGACGGACAACGGCGGCGGCGGCTCTGGGTCGTCTCCTTTCTTGAAGGCGCGTCGTCCTCGTGTTGCTCTAGTCGCTTGGTAGTCCTTGTTTCCTTTTGCAGGTGCTCAGTTGTTTGGTCGTTTGTTAGGTCGTGTTGGTCGTAGGCGTTAGGGTTGAGCTAATGACTTCTTAGTTTTGTTATTAGGGTTATTAAGGTTGTCGTCTTCGTCTTTGTGTTTGTTGTATCTTAACTTTTTTCTCTTCCACTTAATGAAAAACATGATATGCACGTCTAAAAAATACCACTGACCTCCCACCGAAATGGACATTTACATTCTCCGAACATCTAATTGTGGAAGTAATCACTTGGTTCTTAGCATCTTCAAACTAGAAGATGACCCTTTTTTTTACAAAAAGGGCTAGACAGACGAGATATGACTGACTAGACGTGCATTGGGTGGCGATATTCAGATGAGATCGCCCGCAGGCTTTTGTGCGGAGGATCTAAATACGTACTCCCTCTGTCGTTAAATAATTGTCTTTCTTATTTTTTGATAAATAATTTTAATTAATTTTATATTAAAAACATTAATATTTGTGGTACATAATTAGTATCATTGAAAATATCTTTGAATCTAGTTTTTTAACAAATTTGTTTGAAGATACAAATGTTGTGTATTTCTATACAAATCGAATCAAATTTGTGGCACGCACATCAACGGCGACACTTAATAATTAAGGGACGGAAGGAGTACTACCAACAAACCATGGAATCGGAATATATATTGCTATTATGCTATATCACTAGCGAGTTATGATGTTTGACAAAAATTCCGTAGCATGGCACTCGCAGGTGCTCCCAATGCAATTAGGTAGCTACTAGCAGCTATAGGCTAGTGATGGAAATTAAGTGGCCCTAATCCCAAACTTTAAGCTTGTCGTAGTCAGACCCGTCGATGGATGCATACATCTCATCCTTGGGCCTAACGATCCCCCCATGCTTCAAGAAAAGCCTGAAGAAGCTGTCAGAGAAGCCGCTGAGCCTCATCACGCCGTCGCTCATCGACGTCAAGGCCGCGGAGCGCCGTCCCCCCAAGTTCCAGTACACAACTTGCGGCACCACATCGCCGAACCCGCCGGCTTGGAAGTGGTCGCAAACCCTCTTGAAATCCTTCCTCCACGGCCGCCGCACGAGGGCCTGCTCAAACTCTTGGTCTGTTAGCACGAAGATGGTTCTGATCGTGTCACCTGTGCTCGGTACAGAAAATGAAGCCGTGTTGAGTATGTAGTCAAACACAGCCCTGAGGTGTAGTTTGTTGTCCGCAGACTTCATCTCCCCAGCCACCACGTCGAGTCTGCGCATGATGTCTAATTTGCCGCCGTCAGTGATTATATACGGCACGTCCTCGTCGGCGCCGAAGGGGTACACCAAGTGTGCCCACGCCCCCTCGCCGAGCTCCGAGACGAGCAGGCCAAGCGCCACGCAGACGTTACGCCGTGTGCCGCTCATGCCGGCGGACAGATCGCACACAGCCATGCAGTTGCGGAGAAGGCCGCCCTTGCGGTGAACGTTCACAAGGTGGTTCCACGTCACCCGATACCTCCAGTCCGGTACACGCTTGCCGCCGCCCTTGGCCAGCATGGAGCCAATGAGCTGGTGAGGAAGGACGACGTCGTCCGCCGGCTTCAGGCCAGGTGGTTTGAAGAAGGGGTCAGCAGCAGCATCCGCGATCTTGGCCTTGCGCGCATCGCGGTCGTTGAGGAACTCCAGGAACCGCTCCTCGTCGTGGTTCATGAAGATCTTGTGGTACCGCTCCATGGCCTTGCTCGCCACACGCTGGTAGGGCAGCTCGGACCACCTCTGGTCGCTCATGTACAGCTCGGGGAGCTTCAGGACACTGCGCAGCGGGACCAGCACCTCGCGGCGGAGACGGCGGAGCACGTGGTAGACGTAGTGGCTCTCCTCCTGGTCCTGGTCGGTCTTGGGGAAGAGGCGGCGAGCGATGGCCTCGCACAGCAGCGTCGCCTGGTCGAAGGAGGAGTCCGGCGAGGGGCACCACTTGGAGGCGAGCCCGATCTCGAGCACCTTGCCGATGGCTTTGTTCTCGAGGTCGGATCTGAGGCGGTCGGCGAAGAAGTCCGCGACGCAGTTGAAGAGGGTGCGGTAGGCGCCGTCCTCGTCGTACATCTGCCGCGCCTGTGCGGCGAGAGTGGCCACCTTGATCGCCTTCTCGCTGATGGGCTTGGGCTTGGGCTTGGGCTCGGGCTCCCCAATCGCCTCCTCGATTCTTCGCCTGCTGGCGGGCTCGAGGTCAACTGAAGCCGAGGGAGGCGCGGGCGCGGGGTCGTCGTCGCTGCGGGCGCGCTTCCGGCCGGCGAGACCGTCGGCTTTGTTGGCCTCCTCCGCCGCCGCCCTTGCTTCGGCTTCGGCGGCCAGCTTGTCGGCCCACCAGGCCTCGCCCTTGGCCTTCTCCACCTTGCGCACGTCGGGGCCCTTGACGAGGCGGTATAGAAGCTCGGGGAAGTCCTTGATGTAGCCGAATTCGGCCAGGGCGGAGAGGTTGCCGGCGAGCGTGAGCGGGTGGTTCTCGTGCATCCACAGCGCGGCGGTGTAGAAGCCCTCCCTGTCGCCCTTGCCGGTGCCGCGCACGCCGCGCAGGTTGCAGACCAGCTTCAGCGCGGTGAGGGCGTCGTGGTCCCAGGCGCGGGCGAGGAGGCCGCGGAGTCGCTCGGGCGGCGTGCTGCCGTCGGCGAGGAACAACGCGAGGCAGGGGTCGGCGAAGGTGCCCCAATCGGCGCCGTCGGAGTCCAGGGCGCCGCCCTGCGGCTGGCGGGCGGGCGGCGGCGGCGCGTCCGCTGCCAGGAGGCGCGCGATGGGAGGGCCGACGAGGCGGCCGGCGGCGGTGGAGGAGGACATTGTGCTTGCGCAGCGGCCGGTTGGGGTTTTTGCTTGGGTCCTCGCCTCGGCTCCCTCGAATACTAGCACTGGTAGAGACAAAAAATGGGGAGGCGGAGGCAGCCGGGCTTTGATGCCTGTCCTGTCCCCCACCTTTTCTCTTTCTCCCAGAGCCCAGCAGAGCAGCCAGCGGCCACGAGGGGAGGGACGTCGCTTTTTTCCGTTGCGATGGGGATCATCCATCTTCTCATGGTCAGATGGATGGATGGCTGGCTGGATGGGTTCTCGGTCGGTGCTTGCTCTCTTCATTCATTTGGGGAAAAAAAAAGTGGAGGTGCGATCGGGCAGAGAGAGCACGGTTTGCGGTTGCCGGCTACTCCCCGGAGTTGAGGCCGGCGGAGGGACCGCGGCGGGCGGTGGCCCTCCCTCCTCCTCCTCGACGTCCTCACCCTGGCTAAAGCCAAAGGCTGTCGCGCCTGCCCAACAGACCTGTTGCCTTGGCTGGGAAGGCTGTGCACGGGCGTCGTCTAGCGCGGGCCCACCACCCACCAGTCAAACCAAAAAAAAGCAATCTACTTTGGGATCGTTTTCCTTTTTCGCCTCCCAGAGTCTCAGGCGCTCAGCGACATGGGTCTCTGCCCAGTGCTGCACTTGTTGTTTGAACAACTCGCTGCTTGCTGGATCTTGCCCGTTACAGTTCTAGCTGCTGCGACTGACTGGGAGGCCTGGTGCATCATGCATGGGACCGGATTGGAGATTTTACTTAAATGATGAAAGTAAATTTGCATCAAGCCCCCTTGTAAATGCACCCCTGAAAAGGGAAACAAATTACATTACATTGTACTACCGCAGCAGCCGGAACCCACCAACTATTCACCTCCAACTTTAAACTTGCCCTTGCCCTCTTATGGCTTGTAGTGGTGAAAGCGAACGTTTACAAAAACAATTAATTGTTTATAACTTGTTCACTGAAATCAACCTGCAGGCATGCGCATGTACTAGACTAGAGAAATATTGGATAAAATCATAATGCAGTATTATCGTGCAAATAAAAAACAATCTTCTTCAAAAAGTTGATTGAAAAGGAAATCAATATATTGATAGATCATTCTAGTAAAGGAATAAAATCTTCTCTATTTAGTTTTTTTCTTTTGTGACACAAGTTGCAGAAGCCAAAAGGCTGTTGCAGTAGAAATGAAAAGAGAGAGAAAAAAGGATTGATAGAATAGAACTGCACATTATGGTCAATTTCTTCATGCAACGAAAACAATCGTACCCTCGCAAAAAAAAAAAACGAAAACAATCGTCCACGCTCAGAATCCTGATTCCTGTCCACTGGCCACCCGTGACCGTGAGCTCGACTCGACCGGCATCAGCGAAACTGACCCGCATCCCGCTTAGCACAGCAGTCAGCAGAAACCCACCCCGCAGCGGCAGGCAGGCGTTATCGGCTATCCTCCCTCCACTACCCCAGCGAGCCAGCCTCTTCGCTTCTTCCCCATGGCTGCCGCCCACCTCCTCCTCCACCGCCGCCTTCCGCCCTCCTCTCCGCCTCCGCTCTCCGACGCATCCTCCTCATCTCCGCCTCAACCGCACTGGTAAGTACGGCACTCTCTCTCCGAAAGTCCAAGCTTACGCCTCAACGGTACGCGGTCCCCTGACGCATGTCGCCTCCATTTGCAGCAGGGAGGCGGCCGTTCCCGTGGTCCGCGCGGCCGAGACCGACGCCACCAAAGACGGTGAGCACTCCTGCGCGCGCCGCTCTTGTAGAGACGCTCGTGTTGTTTGTTCGATCCTTTTCAAGGCTGCTGGTCTCTGATGCGTGCTTGGTTTGGTGGGTTCGGTTGCGCAGCGAAGCCCAAGGCCCCCGGGAAGGCGCCGCTGGCGGACGGCTCCAGCTTCAACCAGCTGCTCGGCATCAAGGGCGCCAAGCAGGAGACCGTGAGTCCTCTACTCTCCGTGCATTGGATACATGTTCAATTGCAATGGGCGCCTTTGGTTGGATTGGATTGTGAGGCTGCTTGGGACTCAGCGTCTCAGAAGTCAGCACAAAGCGTAGAGCTACACATGTTACAGCGTTATCCATTCCAACACACTAGTCATGCACATTCATTATTAGTTTTTGTTTGGTTTATTAATTGCTTCATTCACGTGCTTTGCACTATGTAAGGTAAATGGTATCATTCCGTGCTTAGTCAGGTTCTTTATGCAGTGGAAGAGTTAATCAATAATTTGTAACATAATGTTCATCAGATGTCAGCTTTATTGAAAAAAAAAGGAGTCCAGATGACAACATTTTCTTACTTGAGCATCGAACATTCTTTTTGGACATGCGTGATTGAAATTTCAAACGCTTATAGTCTTAAGAAGTTAATAATATGTACACTAATCTAACCATCAGTACTTCTTTCACATGGTGTGAACAGGACATTTGGAAGATACGTCTTCAGCTTACTAAGCCAGTGACGTGGCCTCCACTTGTCTGGGGAGTTCTCTGTGGAGCAGCTGCCTCTGGTATGCTTTGGTATCTATAATGGTTTTTATCTGTTCCTTCACTTAATAAATACAATCCATCATGTGAAATTTGGCAAATGCGTTTTATCCCTATGTTGGTGCATCAAGCATTGCATCATTGTTACATTGTCCACCTTCCAAATGACTTGTTACTTTGCTAATCAACAGTAGTATTCTTCAAACCTTGTAATGAAGTATTTACCGACTGGCATCTATTGTCTTAGATTAGCAATTTTACTCCTGTAGGTCCAAACTTCTTCCTGTTGAATTTAAACTAGTGAGCACAACTCTGTCACAACACAATTGAACTCCTTTTGTCCTGAACTGCCTGAGTTTTAGGATAGAGGCACCAGAGTATAGTGGCTGATTGGTGTCCTTATAACACTGTTCCTGTTGTTGTATGCCTATTATGCTTATGTTCTTTTCCCCCTAATCTGTCATATTCAGGAAATTTTCATTGGACAGTTGAAGATGTTGCAAAATCTATTGTCTGCGTGATAATGTCTGGCCCATGCCTTACAGGATACACACAGGTTTACTTTTAGATTATCTGTGTTGGCTTTTATTATAACCTCAAAGATGCTGCATGGGACACTATTCCTACTAATAAGCATGTTAGCCAAACATCCTTGATTGTAGACAATTAATGACTGGTATGATCGAGACATCGATGCAATCAATGAGCCTTATCGCCCTATTCCATCAGGCGCTGTATCAGAAAATGATATCTGTATTCCAGAGAGGGGGATCTTATTCTTTTTGGCATATGTAATTACATGTATGTTTAGTTTCGTCAACTGTCAACTAGTTTTTAGGTATACTAACTTGTCATTTTAGGGGATGCTAGCTAATTAATCCACAAAACAGAAACCATTCATATACCCCACTTATTGCTTTTGATCTTTTGCATCAATGTACCATACATTACTTCCTTCCTATCCTGAAACTTTGGAAAAAATATGATGCCACTCAAAATCTTGTAATAATCACAAAGTTTTCTTTATCCACCCTTGTGGATACTTTTGTTGCAAACCGAATATGTTTGTTTAAAAGACAAGCATGCCCATTTTGAAACTCAATCTCTTGTTCCTCGTATAAAGCAGAGTCTAGAAGAATGATGATTCAATCTTTCTCCAAAACATTAAATCTACATAGCCTTATAAATTATCCGTTCATTTTTGCTTTGATTTAATCTTTGGTTCTTTTAGAATGGTATTCTTTTATGATTATATCTATTATATCATACTATAAGATTGGCTGGTAGATCAGATTTTTTAATTAATGTCGTAGTGCTATTGCTATTTGCAAATATCCTCTTTCAGATTGTCGTTAATATTGATCTACTGATGGCAAATATCCTCTTTCAGATTGCAAATATCCTCTTTCATGTTATGACTGTCTTACTGATGGCAATGATTTTCTTCAGGTAATTACTCAGATCTGGGTGCTATTGTTAGCAGGGCTTGGATTGGGTGCTTTGTTAGATGTGTGGGTAAGTCCTTAAGAAACTACTTTTTGCACCCACAGGTTGACTGTTCCCATATATTCTAACGGTCTGTTTCATTTCAGGCAGGGCACGATTTTCCTATTGTTTTTTATCTTGCTGTGGGTGGTTCCTTACTTTCCTACATATATTCAGCACCACCTCTCAAGGTACTTGAGTGTTTCTTCTTTTCTTAAAACCAGTTGTCTTGGGACTCAATATTCCTTTTGGTTGAAAGATACTCACAAAACTTTATCATATTTTTTCAGCTCAAGCAGAATGGATGGATTGGGAACTTTGCTCTGGGTGCTAGTTACATTGGTTTTCCATGGTATGATCGACATTGTCAATGCTCGCTTCATATTGAACAAACAGTGTTGGCTTCGATGTTACAGTCATTACTTCAAGAGCTTAAATATATAATATTTTTTCAGGTGGGCTGGCCAGGCATTATTTGGAACTCTTACTCCTGATATCGTTGTCCTGACAACTTTGTACAGCATAGCAGGGGTATTTCTTCTTCGTTTCCTGTTCCCTTTTCTTTTGATCATTCATACATGTCATGGTGATTTACTGTTCTCTTGATTACGCAGCTAGGGATTGCTATTGTAAACGACTTTAAGAGCATTGAAGGGGATAGAGCTCTGGGACTTCAGGTTATTCTCCTTTCTGAATAAAAAGTTTTCATCATTGAAGCGCTTCTCCATGCCAGTTTACCTTTTCTTATTGTAGTCACTTCCCGTTGCTTTTGGAATGGAAACTGCAAAATGGATATGCGTTGGAGCTATTGACATCACTCAATTGTCTGTTGCAGGTAAGACAGAAAGTTCATCTATTTCTCGCTCCTTTTCTTTTCATATAAATTGCCTTCAAGGATTACTGTATTAGTTTCAGTTGTTTAACATATTCGGATTGCCGTGTGGTTCATGCTCCATGCTGCTGTTAAACATGCTATAATCCCTGCATTTATCATGATAAGGCATCAGATTTTTAGTTTCCCATTTATTGATGGAGCCTTAAAAGCAACTTTGGAGGGCGGCTGCTTTGAAGTTTGAACACATCTTAGTGAAAATTTTGTTCTGCTTAACTTCAGAATCTTGACATGAATCTCAACAGGTGGAAACACCCACTTCAAACTACACCTACATTTTCTTTGAGTATTTGAATGTGTGTTTCCACCTGTTATCACGTTCTACTTGTAAAAAATAGGAGGCACCACAAGCACATGGTTGGTTTATCATCTATGCTGAATTTCTGTAAGAGTTTGTCTTAACATAGAAGTTCCACTTTCCAGGCTACCTGTTGAGCACTGGCAAGCTATATTATGCCCTGGCGCTGCTTGGACTAACAATTCCTCAGGTGGTCTTCCAGGTAGCTCACTGTCCCCCAGATGTTTTCTTGTTTCAATTCTTGCTCCTTTACATGCATGTTACTAAATTTGAAGTTTACTTCTGAGGAATAGCTTTGTCTTTAAGGCTGGCAAAACTGAATTTGAGTTATATTAGTTATCTGTGCTAAATAAAGCATTGCTGATAAGAACTTCTTCGGTCCAAAATACATAACTAAGGACAAACAGCACTGAATAGCGAGCAGATGGTAGCAGGTTGTCTGCTTAATTAACAGCTCCAGTTTTGTTTTTGTGCATTCTAATCATCCTTTCTTTGTTGGAGCAGTTCCAGTACTTCCTGAAGGACCCTGTTAAGTATGATGTCAAATATCAGGTGCGCTTCATCTGCTTGCCCCAGCCCTTCCCGTTCTGTATAGCGAGCAGATGGTAGCAGGTTGTCTTTTGGAACAGAAAGAAAAATCAGTTTTGTGAGAGCAGGTCTTATGGAATAGTGATACGGCCGCCTACCGGCGCAAGAGAGCTCCAGCTCACTCTGGCGGCCAAACTGTGATGGTGGGGCCCACACTCTTTGAATGAGCTGCGCATCCCAGGTGCTACGTGGAAGGACGGGTCTGGGGGAGGGGAGGCCAGCACCCAGACCGATGCATTGCGCCCGCTTTTGGGTGAGCGTTTAGCCACTCGCTCGCTTGTTTCTCTTTCCTATTTTCTCTCTCTTCCATGTCAGATTCTGCTGATGTGTCCTATTATTTAGTCTGCTGATCTGACCTTATAATACTTCCTCTCATGCGCCACGCTGGTGATAGAAGGAAGGATTAGCGATATCGCCTGTTGTTGTAGTAGGTTCAGTAGATCCACGGTATGACGCACCACTGTCAGCGGCTCAACCGGGTGCAGCTCTTTTTTTATTTTTGAAATGCTTTGAACGAACACTTTTGCGATGAAATCTAGCATAGCCTAGGCGTTTGAAGCATCGTCGTATTGCTGTGTGCCTGTGTGGCAAGTCTATTCTTCTGGGAGGTTGGAGCTGGTTGATCATGTGAACAGGAGAAACTCGGTAAAATGGATTAGAATTGCTGGTCATCGTTACTATTGTCTACTCTATGTGAAGAGAACTAGTTTTTTTTAGTATTGTGAAGCGAACTACTTCCTCCGTTCCAAAATATAGGTCGTTTTGGCTTTTCTAGATTCATAGCCTTTATTATGCACCTAGACATACGTTATATCTAAGTGCATAATAAATTTTATGAATCTAGAAAACTCAAAACGACCTATATTTTAGAACGGAGGTAGTAGTTTTTTTTGGGAACGGAGGTAGTAGTTAAGACCCTGTGGGTGCCACAAGATGCCAATAGTCATGCGACAATAATCAGGCTACAAAAACAGCCATGCAAGAAATTAACCCACAGTTTTCCATCTGTAACTGTAAGCATTTGTTGACTGGTCGAAGTTTAAGCTTTGTTGCATAGAGAAAGTGAGAAACGAATCACAATGGTAACCTTTGGACATTTATTAATTGATTTAACATTCAATGCTGAAATTACAAATAAATGATAACCCACCATATAGCGAGCGGTACATTGCGCGCGAACTCCAAAGACCAAAGGCTGCCTCCGCCGTTCCCATTTTCTCAGCAGTCAGCCCCAACGGCGGGCATGGACGTCGATGACCTGTCGTCGCCCGTCGGCGGGGGCTGCGCGGACCCGCCCCGCATCCGGCGGCTGGAGGAATTGGTGGTGAACCGCATCGCGGCAGGGGAGGTGATCCAGCGGCCGTCGTCGGCGGTGAAGGAGCTCATAGAGAACAGCCTCGACGCCGGCGCCTCCACCGTCTCCGTCACCGTCAAGGACGGAGGGCTTAAGCTTATACAGGTCTCCGACGACGGCCACGGCATCCAGGTATGCCCACTAAACCCTAAACCCATCCCTATCGCCTGAACATTCGCCTTTCACTGTCAAAGAGTTGATGGACTGGATATGTGCCCTTTCGTTGCAACTGTTGCTTAATGGTGTTCATGAGTCCGTGTCGGACTATGTGATGGAATCGACGAATTGCCAAGCATGTGAACGGGGAAGGATTAGGAAATTTGGTTCTGTGCTCTGATGAATTGAAAATGTTTTAATGTTTTCACCAAAGTGCAAATAATGTCACGAGAACAAAATTCGACGCCATAGTTATCCCTATTAAGAATGTCAAGGTTGCAAATTCTAAATAATAACGAGGGTTTAATTATGGATGCTATGGTGAACTATATGGGACTGCAAGTTAGGTCTTTTGCATCTGTGGGGCCTGCTCCCTATTATAAGATCACTCCATTAATTTCTCCATAAGTATACACCGAGAAGTAATTGTGTAACTAACTTTCTCTTGTAGTTTGAGGATTTGCCAATATTGTGCGAAAGGCATACTACCTCAAAGTTATCCGCATATGAGGATTTACAGACAATAAAATCTATGGGGTTCAGAGGGGAGGCCTTGGCCAGTATGACTTACGTCGGCCATGTTACAGTGACAACAATAACAGCAGGCCAGCTTCATGGCTACCGGTTAGTTTATGAACAGTTCAAATTTCATGATTTTGCTGCATTCATGTTGTTGATAAGTTTAGTCATGTCCTCCCCCTGCCAGTGTTTCTTATAAAGATGGAGTGATGGAGAATGAGCCAAAACCCTGTGCTGCGGTTAAAGGAACTCAAATCATGGTTAGCTTGCACGAAGTACTACTACTTATCTTCTTAATATTGATGGACAGGCTTTGTAATTTTGATAAAACATAATTTTCTTCAGGTCGAAAATTTATTTTACAATATGGTAGCTCGTAGAAGAACATTACAGAACTCCAATGATGACTACCCCAAGATTGTGGACTTCATTAGTCGGTTTGCAGTCCATCACATCAACGTGAGCTTCTCTTGCAGGAAGGTAAATATCCCTGCATTTTTCCTTTAAGATCATCAGTCATCAGATTGAATAGGGTGTCATTTGCTCCTTCTGTCACAGCATGGAGCCAATAGAGCAGATGTTCATAGTGCAAGCACATCTTCTAGGCTGGATGCTATAAGAAATGTCTATGGGGCTTCTGTTGTTCGTGATCTGATGGAAATAGAGGTTTCAGATGACAATGCTGGAGATGCAGTCTTCAAGATGGATGGTTATATATCAAATGCAAATTATGTGGCAAAGAAGATCACAATGATCCTTTTCATAAACGGTAGATATACACAAAAAGAGCACTATCAGTTTTTTTTAGGGAGACACCTCGAGGCCGGTGTAGCCGCCGCATCAGCGAAGGCGCCAGTACAGCTCGAGGCCGATCCCAAGGCCGCGGCGACCGCCGGCGCCGTGCCGCCGCCGCCGCCGCAGAATGTGGAGGAGGAGGCCCCGCGCCTGCAGTGGGAGTTCGTGCGGAAGGTGTATGCCGTCATCCTCCTGCAGTACTGGCTCGCGGGGAGCATCCTCGCCGTCATCTGCTTCGTGCCTGCCGTCCCGCGCTTCTTCACGTCCCCCCACGTCGCCGTCTATACCGCCTTCATCGCCGTCCTCGTCGCCCCCTTTATCGGTGTGCCTGTGCTTTCTTCACAATTATGTTCCGATCCTTGCCCTCCTACTGGGTGTGCTCAATTTGTGCAGCGTTATGGCCGATGCTCAAGTACAGGGAGGAGCACCCGGTGAATCTTCTGCTGCTTGGCCTCGTCACGCTCTGCTTCAGCCTCAGCATCGGCATCTTAACCTCCATCTTCACCACAATTGGTATAGGCACAATCTCTTATCCCCGTTCCCGTCGTGTGGAGTTTGATGTTTTATGTGTGCTATGGTAAAATGCTAGTAGTTTTGATCCAGGATCTTGATCATCTCCTTGCAGCAGGTTGTTGGTATGATGCTGGTAAAATGTTGTGTGGATTGTTAGACGCATCAGATGTTGGGGTGGGGCTGTGTTATGGGTTCAAACAGAATGTAGCATTTAGAGCCTTTTCACCCCTCTTGGCACAGGTTGAACGATCCTGTGCTTGCTTAGTAGTACATTGGTGTTCTGTAAGGAGCACTGGGAAATAAGAACACTAAATATTTGCTGTCAGGCTACAAGTCTTAAAAACATGTCGTGCCCTATGAAAGAAGATATATGTTTGGATGATGATTAAGTCTTGATCTGGGAAGTTTTCTGTTGTAGCAGCAGCTAAAAGGTTAACTTTCCATTTAGATGACGATTAGGTTTTGGTCTTCTTAAAAGGTGGAGTATACAACACAACAATCTACATGTGGAAACCCACACTGTATCTGCCATGACATTCCTTCAGGTTAAGTGTTGAGTCTCTATCTTTATGACTTTCGAGGCTGAATTTTGTTGATGAAACTCATGGGTTGACATATTCTTGTTCATCTTACACAATTGCAGAATTCAAAATTTAGTTGTCTGACTTGGCATGTTAAAATGTCAGTCGTATCTCTATAATGAGCTGTATTTTTTTGGTCAACAGGCACAACGGTTTTGCAATCAGTGATTCTTACAGAAGTTGCTATGATTAACCTCATCATCTACACATTCTGGGCAGCCATAAGAAGCTATAAAGTCACCTTTCTGTTCCCCTTCCTTATCACCCACCTCCTCACATTTGTGGTCTACATGAGCATTCAGGTATGTCCTAATGTTTTCAACAGTTTTTTTTGTTGCACGATGCCTGTCTAAATATGCCACTCGTTCCAGGTCATTTGTCCCCTGGGAGGCATCAACATGACTGTATTCGGTTGCTTGGCCACCATGTTGTTCGTTGCGTTCATCATCCATGACATAGTCCTGTTGATCAAGCGCCACAAATACAAGGAGCACATCTTTGCTGCAATTTCACTATACTCGGACTACATCAACTTGGCCCTTTATTGCCTGTCACCCAGTAAATCGTTGGTCAAATAGGCGTACAAACGTAGTAAATGGTTTTACATAATCTTATTAATATAATATCTTGCCCCTACGGTATTTTACCTTCATGGATCTGCATAAGGCAGTCCTGCTTATACACTCGCCGATCGCTATCCGCCTATCCCTACGGTATCTTGACCCGTTGGACCGAATAAAATGCCCGTATAGCCTTTTATGATCTTTTTGGGTGTAGCGAGCGGCGCATGCGCATCCGTTTCCTTCACGTTTTTTATGGGTGCATTGGAGGAGAAAATATCACTCGCTCAAGAATGGAACGGAAGAGTCTCACACACACCATGACACGTACCAGTAAGCGCTCAAGATAAAGCCACCCACGCAATTGTTCCTGCCGTGGTGACCCTGATGGGCTGATTTGCTTGTGGTTGTAGGCTAACTGCATGGCGCCCAGCGGACTTGTGGAGTTGTAGGCTGAGCTTAGAAGAGTTTTTTTCGTGGCAAGGGGGCGACAGCCCCGTTTCGCCCCCACTACGCTCCGCCAGCGCACGCAAGCGATCATTCATTTCCCGAAATAAAACCGGCAAAATCACCGGTCATAAAAGGTGGTTACAAATATACGTATCCCCTGCTGGAATTAAAGAGAGCTTGCGATTGGATAAAAAGATCTTCCCGGTGGGAGCCACGTGTTGGGTCTGGCCCCTCTCCGGCTCTCCCAGCCCGAGCCAAGTTCACGGTGGGCACCACCACCGGCGCCGTGATGACTCAACACAGCACAGCGCGGCACCACCGGACCGACCGAGATAAGACGCCGAAGTGAAGCGAGACGAAAAGGGGGATGGAAATATTCTAGAGTCCTCGCGATCCGTCACGAACTGAACCTTCTCCAATTCTCCCACTCCCTCCATTTTATTTCCCCCACCGCGCACATCCGCCCCAGCATCCGCAATCACAGCCCCGCGCGGAACCCTACCACCATTGCAACCCCAATCCGGCTGTTTCGCAGTTCGATTCGCTGAGGCGCACCCCGAGCGGGAGGAGAGAGAGGCGGCCGGCGCGCGGCGGAGACGGCCATGGACGCCGCCTCGGCGGTGCTGAAGCGGAAGGGAGAGGAGGCGCCGGAGCCGTGGGGCCACATCCCCGCTACCAAAATCCGCCGACTGGTACGCACCTCCATCCCGCTCGTACCCTCCCCTTCTTCGTCCTTGTTTCCGGTGGTGGATGCGGTTGCTAACGCGTGCGCTTGTCGCTTGTGCTGGGGTTACTCACACGCAGGACGCCGAGGTGCCGCCGGTCGAGTTCGGCGTGGGCGCGCCGCCGCCGCAACAGCCTCTCGGGGCGGAGGTGGTGCGCGCGAGCGGCGGCGTGGCGGCGCCGGGCGTGGACGCCGCGCCGTTGCTGAAGAGGAAGGGCGCGGAGGCGCCGCAGCCGTGGCTCGACGTCGACGGGGTCCCCGTGCCCGCCACTAAGATCCGCCGACTCGTACGCACCTCTCTGCCGCTCCCTCTCCCCTTTGTTCCGACCGATGAGATTGCTAACGCGTGCGTTTGTGTTGGGGATTTCTCGCGCAGGACGCCGAGGTGCTGCCGCCTGTCGAGCACGCCGTGGGCGCGCCGCTTCTCCAGCCCGGCGCGAGCGTGGCGCCGCAACCCGTGCAGATGAGCAGCGACGTGGTGCCGTCGGTCGCGGTGGTCGGCGTGGCGGCGCCGGCGGTGAACGACGAGCGGGCGATCGTGGTGTACCAGCCCGCCGAGGCCGCGCGCAACCTCCTGGAAGGCCCGCTCCGGCCGGGAGCTTCCCTCCGCGTCAGCCCCGACTGGATCCACGGGCTCAGGAGTACGTGCCCCGTTCCCTGTTTGTCTGATACTGTGATCCTTTTCCCCCACATTAATTCGAGCAAATTCAGTTGGGTTCGATGTCTGAAATCCTGAAACTAAAAGGGAGCTTCGAATTTGATCTTGCAGGCACCATGCTGCAGGAGGCGAGCAACCACAGGGCGCTGTTCGAGGAGCTGGCCGCCAGGGACGAGAACCTCAACCTGGCCATGGTCCCGTGGGTGCCTGCCCAGGCCCACGCCCGTGCCGCCTCCACCTCCGCCGAGGAGATGATGGACGCTGATCAGGACGGCGACGGCGCGTCCATGGAGGTGGAGCACCAGCCGGCGCCCCCAGCTGGCAGCGCTCTGCAGGGGGAGGCGTTCCAGTACTACCAGCAGCAGCAGCAGCAGCAGCAGTGGCCGACGCAGCACTGCGTGGCGCTGCAACAGCTGCAGCTCCCGGCCGCGAGCTACCAGCCAAGCCCGGTGACATGGTCGCGGTGAACGGCGCGAATAAGAGCAGGAAGGACATGGCAGTAGTGAGTAAAAGTAGTTATTAGGATCTCTCTGCTCGGGTTGGTCTGCTTGGTTTTGGGGCTGTGAAAAGCGCGACCTGCCGAGCAGAGGAGGTGATGTGATCTCGGGGAGATGATGATGCCAACCCGTTTTTTTGACACGAGGCGAAGATGTTCTTGTCGGACGTGGGGAATCGGTGAAGCGGACGGGCCAATTGGATCATGTTGTTTCCTTCTTTGTCGTCAAACCAATTGATGTTCAAAGTTTGAGGTGGTCTGTATGTGGGCTTCAGTTGATCAGTGGAATGAATATGTTTTGCAGATGATCGTCTTGCGTATTAGTATTAGTATTTTGATTATTATGGAATTAACCTTGATGTCATGATCCGGCCGTGGATGATTGCTTTGGCACTTTTATCTCTCTAGTGAGTCACGCGTTTGAGGGCCACGAAGGCACCATCCTGCGTACCTATGGGCATCAGGATTCTGTTCGATTCCGGGACGAATCGAAGATCCAACAGTACCACTCCGGCGCGAATCAGGGCATATGGTAGTGGATATTGATTAGGATCTCTGCTCCGGTTGCTCTGCTTGTTTTTTGGACTGAAAGCGTGAGCTGCCGAGCGGGGGAGGTGATTTCAGGGAGATGATGCCATCCGTTTTTGACACGAGGCGATGATGCTCTTGTTATGTCCTTGTTTCTTGTGATGTTCGCTTTTCAAGTTATGAGGTGGTTGATCAGTGGAATGAATATGTTTTGCATGTGATCGCCTTGCATTTTATTTGTATTTGGCTATTATATGGAATTACCCTGTGATGATTGTATTAATTTACGATCGTGGATGGCCATTGCTTTGGTCCCTTGGTGTTACGCGCGTCATTGGTGGAAGGCACTATCATCCTGCGTATGAACGTGTGGCGTCACGGTTCTGCTCGATTCTGGGGGGCGAATCGAACGGTTATATTAACATGAGGTCAGGGCTGAGGATTTCTGAAGATGCTCTTCTTATATGAAAGAGATCGAGTCCGTTTTTGGACTTCTTGCCATCGAGGAGACTAGAAAAGTGTACTAATTCTGTTGTGCAAGAGGCGGCTAAAGGCATTGTCCCGTGTGCCGTTGGCTGGCCTCTCTAGGTGCTGCTCGGACAGCCGAGGGGAGCGTCGGCTGTACTATCCAAGTGCAACAATGAGGACCCCAGATGTTTTTAGCGTGGCCGTCTCTCGGCCCAGCGCCCCCGCTGGAGATATCACCTATGCTTGCTCCATAAAAAATACAGGAATTGTTTGCCTGGACTTTCAAATACCCATAAGATTGAGCGCCTATTTCAGAGTCATCTTTCTCGACTCATTTGTCATAGCTCAAAAGCTACACCATTCGATTGGAATGGAAGATCCCAAAACCATGTACTCTGTTTTATCTTTTCAATATAATCGAGTCTTACGTATCAAAAAAAAAAGTGCTGCTCAAAGCCTCAGACCTGATTGTGATCAAATTTAGAGCTGCCGATTGCTATGATAGTTTAAATTTTAATAAAGAATTATAAAATTGAGCATAGTCCAACGGTTTAAACTAAGCAAATTCTTAAAGGCGGTTTTCTATTTCCTAGAAATAGTAAAAATATAGTTTTAATCTCTAAAATTGACAAATTATTCATTTTATTAAGTAAAAAAGAGATAAAGTGGAAGAGCGATAGAAAATCCACTTTCAAGCGAGAGAACAATTTTTTAGAACACGTTTCGGACTACCTTGATCCTTTTGATGCGCAGAGCAGCCAGTGGGCCGGATGGGTCCAGTCGGCCCAGTAAGCCCGCTCCCAGTTGGATGGAGTGTATTTCGTGAGACGAATCTAATGAGCCTACTTAATCCATTATTTGCAACAGTGATGCTACAGTACCCACCCTCTAACCATGGTTTGATTACCCTCTAATTACCCGTCATTAGATTCGTCTCGCGATTTCCTGACTATATCTGTAATTTATTTTATTAATAGTCTATACGTTTACTACTTTTAAATAATACATTTTCTTTGATCACCCATCTAAACACCCATAAAAAGTGAAACACTGTTTTCATGCTACAGGAAACATGCAAGGCTTCACTAGTGCTGACTCAGGTTAGCTCGTGAGGTCTACACGTGAATGTGAAGATTAAACGTTGCTTTCATGCTACAGGAAACATGCAAGGCTTTAGTGACTGTGAAAACCGTTGCTTTCATGCTACAGAGCTCCTGCTGCCGGTTCAATTGGGTCCTTTCGCCGTTCCTGCCACCGGGTCAATATACCTGTCGCCGTATGAAGTGGCGATTTTTACTCCTATCGCCGTTTGAACCGGCTATAGCCATTTCATGCGGCGGCAGAGGTATATTTCTGCAAATTTTTTGTTTGGATATTTATTTTTGAAAAATCATAAATAATAAATATAAAAATTTAAAAAAATCCCGCCGGCGGTGCGGGTTTTAGCGGCCGCAACCTCCCGCTGCTCTCTTCGAACCAGTCGCTGAACAGAAAATAGTTTGGTTCCCCATCCGCCTTCCGCTCCCCCGACCATGGCGTTCGCCGGCGTCCTCCCCGGCGTTCTCTCGTCGGCGGCGGGGACGGGTGGACTATCCGCGGCGCTCCCCTCCGCGCTCCGCCTCGTCGCGTCACCCCGCGGTAAGCAAACAAACCAGCCACCCCAAGTTATTCCTCGTTCCGTCGTTCGCCTCCTCCTTTCCGTGCTGATCCTGAGTTCGTGGCCCCTCTCGATTGGAGCAGCGAGGGCACTCCCCGCGAAGATGCACTTCCCCAACCCCAAGCTCCGCGACCTCGCCGCGCGGCGCGCCTCCTCGGCCCGCCAAGCTGCGGCTTCTCGTGGTAAGCAAACCTCGAGCGTCGTTTCCCCACACCCTTAATCTCCAGAGATTCCTCATCTCCAGGCCGTTTGGAAATGCGAGCTCAATTTGCGTCTTCTGTAGGGGCGAGGGTCATCACTTCGGCGGCTGCGCCGTTCGCCGACCTCCGCGCCCGGATCTGCTCACCTGCGGCGGCGATTCATGCCGGCTTCGGCGTTGTGCCCCACTACTCGTTCGTCGTGCTCAAGCCTCCTACTCCCTGTAAGCAAACCCCTGGCATTTGCCTGCGCCATTTCCTTCTAAACATATTGGGAATTCGAGGCTCACCTTTGGAGTTTCTGCAGCAATGAGGACTCCCACCCTGATGGTGGCCTACTGCACGGGAGAGGAAACCGGCGCGTGTCTTGGCGATCCGGAACCCTCTCCAAGCTTTTTTCAGAAGCTGTCCATCTTTTGGGCCAATGCGCTCTTATGGGGTGCCAAGCACATCCCCGGTACAATTCTGCTTGGTTTGTGCGTGTGGATAGGCTTGCTCAACCTGAAGGGAGAAAATACAGCCTTGGACGTCGTTTCAGTTTGCGAGAAGGCATACAAAGTGTACAAGCTCCTCTCAAAAGCTTTACCAATCATTGTAGATTTCATTCGTATTTTCATCAGGTAATTCCTTTTCCTTAGGTGTAAGAATCTAAGTATGGTAGACTAGCCGGGTGGGGGGAGGTGCTACCGTTTGGAATCATTTTACTCATGCATACCAAATATTTATGGTTTGATCCTTCTGGTTTTCATAAAATTGAAGAAGCGATCAGTGAAGCAGGGGTGGGTTCTATCTTTCACCTTTTGTGTGTGTGTGCTTTGAGCTATTATGTAGACTGTAGCAGTCCAACCAAAGTGCATTCCTTGATTAATAATGGCACAAGAGTAGCAGTGTCGTGAGTTCCGTTCAACGGGTCAAAGTGATTATGATGATAGGTTTCTAGATGGATACTAGGTCCCTTGCATCTCCTCAGTGGACCAAGGGTGTTGGTGGTCTGGACTCTGGAGCAGGACAGCCATGAGCATAGGAGCTAGAGAGGAAATAGGAAGATTTGGGCCACTGCTTCTCAATCTCCACAAGTTGTTGCTATGGCTACTTACGCAGAGAGTGGCCCTAGCATAAAACCTGGAATTCTTGTTTAACTAGGAAACTACTAGCAGATTAAATTAGAAAGGATTATTTAGAATCATTGCCACTGTTTTTTTAAGAATCTGTAAACTGGTGATGTTGGTTGTGACCCTGTCCTGGGCCTATGCCTTGCACATTGAGGCTCCATGTGACATTTGGGATCTCCAGAGGAGGGATTGCTTCATTGCTTCGCATATCAAGTGCTCGGACTTGATGTTCTTGAAATAATTTATGTGATCTGGTTGCTTGGTTAGGTGCCTTCCCAAGGAAGAAGTGGCAAGCTGAGACATGTGTCTAGGTAGATGTGTCCTGCTAAAGGAACAGCAGATCTTTAATTTCTTTGTCTTGATTAGTATATTAGGGTACAAAGATGGTTTTCTTTTTGTGTGTGAAACTGTGAATTTCTCATGACCTAGCTTAGAACCCCCAATGCTGCAAAAAAGGTTCAAGAGACAATAATGTACATTCTTTTTCTTTGGCTGTCCGGTAACAGTTATGGCATTGTTTGCTATGTCTTGCAAAAGTAATGTAAAAAGTTAGAATGGATAATGTTATCGAAGGAGATAGTATTAGACTCTTTACCAGGGTGCCGTTTTATGTCAATAACTTTACTTCTGTCATGTTTTGTGTGTATCTTAAGCTACGAATCTTCATGTTGAAACCAGGTGACTGGAGCTGGCCAATGCAAGATGAAAGGGAAGCTTGAATCTTACATTCTTACCTAATTTGGAGGTGCTACTGGTGATGCAGTAACTATCAAGTGGATATGCATACTGTAAAGATGGTGCGGATATTTGTTAAATACGCTTCCACAACACCTGTAAATGTTTTGGTGTATGTGACATCTGCTGTTTGCTCAGTACTACAAGACACCGGTTTATGTTTGCTCAGTACTAACCTGTGCGGCCCCTGATGGCCTGATGGGCCTCAGTTTTTCGGGTAGCAGTTTAGATGAGATATCTTATTTGTGTACGCGTTCTGGATGTTTGGAAGTCATGGCTCTTTTGGTTTACCTTGCGTTTTCTATGTTGATTATTATACGGAATAACCTTGTGATTACTCTGATTGCTTCGGTCCTTTCGATTGTCTCCTGGTGAGTTACGCCGTTTATAGGGGAAAGACACCAATCCTGCGTGTGGCATCAGGAGTCAGGAGAATTCTGCTCGATCCGGGACGAATCACGATCAGATCCAACGGTAGACCACTTCCATGTTACCGTGTATATATATCAGTAGGCGTGTGAAGATCGAACCCGTGCGTTGCGTACGCGATGGCGTGTCCGGCCGGCTTGTCTGCTCTGGCGGCCTCCGCCGCGCGCCCTTCGTTCTCGTCAGCTCGACCTCTTTGCCCCGCCCGCGCCGCCCGTTCCCTTGCTGTCCCCGGTGCTCCGCGCCCCGAACGTTCCGTATCGTTGGTATGCACACATCGCTCACGCTTTACGACCGAGTGCGCATCAGCTCGTTTTAATTTGTGGCTAACAAACACCTTGTATGGTAGCGCTGCGCTCTGGATCGCAGCGAGCTCGCCGGGATCACGAGCGCCGACTTGGGCCTGCCCCCGTGGGCGCCGAGCGTGGAGGAGCTCCTGGAGTTCGACGCGATGCAGAGCATGAGCCCGTCCGAGAGGCAGGAGAAGGTGAGGATCGAGGCCAAGGAAGCCAAGGCCGCGGTGAAGGGCGCCGTCGCCGGCCTGTTCCGGCCCCTCGTGGACAACTTCAGGGACATGCTCGGCTTCAAGTACCCCGTCCGCGACACCGAGGAGTTCCACATCGGCATGCCCTTCGGTGCGTAGCGTTACACTTTGGATCTGGTCTCTTGCGTATTTATTGTCGTTTCCTTTTTCTGATTTCTCAAGAGAAATCCATACGTACTCTAGCAAATGCGTTTACGCGTTGATTGCCTTGCGCTGACGAGGATGCGTGCGTGTGCAGCCGCGCTGATGACGTGTATCGGCTTGTACCAGCTCTGGAAGGCTGCTCCGGGGATGTGCCTTGAGGTGGCACTGTGCTACGCTTTCTACAAGCTCAGCGTCCTCGCGGCGGACGTTAGGAGACGTGGCTTTTCGCCCGACTTGATCATCCGGCTTAAATTCAGTTAAGTTCACTACTTCGGTCTTCACCTTATCAAGTTTTTTTTTAAGATCATGCCGGTGTTTGAAGTGCACGACTTTGAATTCTTTTTTTTTTTTTGCTATATAATCTTGGTAGCAATTTCCACAAGCCTAATCTTTATAATCTGCCGAACACTACTTCGGTCTTCTCCGAATTTCTGCATGTGCTTCTTAGATCAAATCCCTTTACTCACCGTTAGCATGTGTAACGTGTTTTCTATGCAGTTCTCGTCCTCATCATGTTCTTCAAGGATATCCGCAAGAACATTGTCCCCCTTGATTATATTAGGTTCGTGTACTACATGCAGTGCGTTTTATTTTTTTACGAAGCCGTTGCCATCTTTTGTGACATGCAGCGTACCTAAGCATTTTGTCTTCGTGTGAACAGGGTACCAGTTTTCTTCATATATACTATCTCAGTCTCTTGGGATCTAACCGGTATGAAGAAATTTGCCAAGTACGCTCTTCCTAGCTTGATCTACTGCTTCACAACGGGGTTCCAAATACCTGAAGCTCGACGCGTCAAAAAGGAATAATAGATATGGCAAGCTGCTTGCATTTTGCACATTCCATATGATACATGATTACTCATGGAACAAGCAGCAAGCTAAGGTTCCGGTTTTCCTGTTGTTGCCCAGGCACTACATTTCTACGCCAATCCGGCATCCGGTACAGTACATTTGTATCCACACATACGGAGTATTGCATTGTAGGTACAGGATTAAGCTTAGCTATATTTGCATTTTGGGTCGAAGGCAGAAGCACGACAAAGCAGCTAATTAGCGCAACCATTTCACTAGGCAATGACCATTTGCGAGTGGAACATCTGGAAACTAGCCAGTGCCAAACTACTACAGTTTTAGTAGAAAAAAATGGAGTGCATCACAAGCTGATTCGTCAAACTTCAATTTTGTACCAGGGTGAACCTCCAAGCTAAAATCATGTAAAATATCTCTTATTTCGACCGTATGCTCTGCAACGGAGTCTTATTTCCTGTGGAAGCAATCATCATATGGGGGATATATGGAGCTAGTTTTGCTTGTCTGTTTTCCAGCCATAGCGAGATTGTTGTACTTATTCTATCTCTTCTCACTCATAAAATACTATTAAAACAGCTAAAATCAGCCACAAGGCCATCAAACGGGGGACCCGACCGACTGTAAGGGTGTTTAGTTCCACCCAAAATCCAAAAGGTAGGAAACATAGAGAACCGTGTCAGTTCATTTTTTCTATCTGTGTACACAACTCAATCCAAATTTTTTTCACCTTTTCCGCGAACTAAACACGGGTTGTGTGTAATGTGTACCGGCCTTCTGTCCCATTGGGGTGCATGCTAAAAGTTTGGCTCGATTGGTAAAAAGATATGTACAATATTTGCATTTTCAAATAAGTTTGTTAAAAAACTAATTATGTAATCTAAATATTAATATATTTAAATATTAAATTAAACAAGTTTTTTTAGAAGTAGGAACGATTTATTAATCGGGCCGCTCCAGAACTCATTGGGCCTCTTCGGAGCTCTCTTTTCAGGTTGCTTCTTTGTTCACGGTGGGCCGTGGGCCGTGTGCTCTGTCTTGGTCTCTTTTGGACTCGATGGATGTTGTGCATCGGTACAGTGGGTTGGGTACGAGAAGGAACCCGTATGTTAGGCAGTGGGGTTCGATTCGGAGAGAGACAGAGCTCTGAATTCCGTCCGATGCATTGTCATGGACTCTGTTCACCGTGCAGGCCGGCTGTTCAGATGTTTCGTGAAATTTTTTTCGAGTATGTTCCCTCACATGCATGACATATTAAACGTACTCGAAAAAAATAACCCATTATATGGACAGAGTGTACTTCGCGAGACGAATCTAATGAGCCTAGTTAGGTCGTGATTAGGCAATAAATTGCTACAGTAAACATGTGCTAATGACGGATTAATTAGACTCATTAGGTTCGTCTTGCGATGAACTGACAGAATCTGTAATTAGTTTTGTAATTAGTCTATATTTAATACTTCAAATGTGTGTCCGCCATACTGTAAATTTTTTTCGCGAAACATCTAAACGCGGCCAGGGTTTCGAAATCCTACCCCGAAGCTGCAGTCAAGTGCCAAACGACACGAGCTCCTCCAGTCCTCCCCCGTACATACCCGCCCGCCGCCGTCTGCTCGATCTGCACGTCTCGGCAACAAATCCGCACGTCCAAGTCAGTCACCAGCTCGTGTCGGTGTCGCACACGATGGCGTCCCCGGCGTTGCACCTCGCGCCGGCTTTCACCGCCGCGCGCGCCGGCGCGGCGCGGCGTCGGCTTCCGGTCCCGGCAGCTTCTCGTGTCCGCCTCCGCGCCGCCGGAACGCCCCCCGCGCCGCTCATCACGCGCTCGGCTGCGGCGGTGAGTAGTAAACTGTAAACCCACCCATCGATCGATCTGCACCTTCAATTCCATCGAACCCGATCGATCAGACGTGCTTATAAGTTATAACTACTAGTAAATAATTATGCTTTGCCTTGAAATTGCAGCGTTGCGGATGCGGACCCGTGGACAATGGCGCCGGCGGCGAGGTTGATCCGATCGCCCACCTGTGGCCGTGGGGAGACTAGTTCCCCGAAGGTCCCGAGTTCGCGGAGGAGAGCTTCCTCGCCGTCCAGGAGAGGTTCTGGCGCGAGTCAAAGGAGGCGCGCGCCGCGCTCGTGGCCGAGGTCGCCGGCTTCTTCCGCCCGCTGCGGGACATCACTTTATTTTCTCATTACATACCTGTAAAGTACTTCATCCCTATCAAAATATGACGGACTTCTTTTTTTCGCACTGTTTGACCATTCATGTAATTCAAAAAGTTATTGTAAATATATGTCTACACAAATAGATAAGTTATTATTAAAGTGTCTTTCGTGATAGAGTAAGTCATAAGTAAAAATAAATGATACTTTAATATCATGATAAAAATCAGCCATAACAAATATTTTAATACGGAGTTAGTATATATACTATTTCAAGACAACATGATGTTACCCTTCCTCTGGCAAGAGCACGTACAAACTACAACCAGTTTGGCAGAGGAGAGAGGAGTTCCGCAGAGGAGAGGCAGGTGCTTGGGCTACCATTCTAATTGCCCGAGCGGGCAAAGCTTGTTCTTGAAAAGCTTTGCCTCGATGCTATCTAATTGCCCCTATGCCCTCGTGCGCATAAGGAAAGCTTTGCCTCGATGCTATCTAATTGCTAATTTTAGAGATTTTGATTGAAAATGTATCTTCCAACGACCTCTATATTTGGTTATTCAAACATAATCACTCTCTATTTCGAATTTCTCGCTAGCTAAATATAGAAAAGATAATAGCTCTCTAGAGTGCATACAAGATATAGAAAAGCTATGGAAAACAGAAAAATATCGAAACGATTTTTATCCAAGTGACTCTCTAAATGATGATTTAGAGAGTGAGTTTTAAAGAGACTCTTGGAGACGCTCTTAGGTAGAAGCAACTAGGTGAAGATTAGTTATTCTATTATTAGCTGCCCTATTTGAATCCATTATAGTTAAAATTAGCCGGTGAATCCAAACATAATATAAATATTGTTTAACCCAAACCCTAATCCCACAAAATCGTCAAACCTAATCCTAACTCATCTCACTGGAGTTCAAAACAACACTAGTGAGTATGTAGGAATTTCATTGATTTTATGGAACTAAATGGATAAAAAAGTAAATTAGCAGAAGGAGTTATGAGCACCAAAGAAAAACAATATAAAACATTGGTTGTTCACTCTTATACAAGATCATATACAAAATAATGGAACAAATAAACATTCAGTTTTTTCAATTCTAATTTCAATACCATATGCCAAAAAACCAAGTATAATGTTAATAAACAACACCAATATTCATGTAAAAAAAGAACTACTGCAATGATGGCTCCACATTGTTTTATAAAAACAACAATGTGTTTGGCAATAGAGCCCATTTTTGCTTTTTCGAGGCACTCCGTTTTAAACTGTAGGTCGTTTTGACTAGACATAACGTATGCCTAGATATATAACAAAATCTATATATTTACAAAAATCAAAACAATCTGCAATTTGAAAGGAGAGAGTATAATTCCTTTTTTTAAGGAAGAGAGTACTAGTGAAGAGTTTGGACCGCGGTGAAGTGAGCGGTCGTCCTGTCGCGTGATCGGACGGTAACGAAGAGAGACCACTGCCGTAGCACTAGCTGTAGCTGTAGGCTGTAGCGCCGTGGGCTCCTCCTCCCTGTCCCTGAGGACCAGGCCGCGAGCGCACAAGGGCTACCATTCGGACCGAGACCCGATCGTGGGGCACCGGGCGGAGAACGCGAGTACCACCAAATCCCCCACCCCCAACCCCAACCCCTCCCCTCCCCTCCGCCGTAAACCCCGGCGTTCTTCGCCGGAGCACCCCGGCTCCAGCCCTCGTCCCCTCCGGAACTCGATCTCCTCGGGGGGCGCTGTTCGGGATCGCCCGCATGCTCTCATCCTGACACTGGGCCGGCGCGGGGTGGAGATCCGTCCGGGCTCGAATCGATTTCTTCATTCGCTGGTGAGTGACCTAGGCAAGCTGGACTGGGGAGGTCTAGGGACTCACCTTGTTAGGGAAACCACCTATTTGCTGTGAGTGAGCAATTGCATCCAAATCATCCAGTCTCTGTTCAGCCGGGTGCCATTTGCTTGTTGCCTTGCTGCGTGGCAGTCTAATTCATTCACGCATGGTTCAATTAGGTTCTTCAGCGCGCGAGGTTGATCTACCTTAGGCGTGAGTGCTGTTCATTTTCTAAAAATTGCCATGCCTGCACTGAGTCCGGCTCTGTCCATGTGTGTGTGTGTGTGTGTGTGTGTTTTGTTTTTTGCAGACACCTCTGTGGTCTCTGAATTTCATCTTGACACTCCTACGGTACAATTTGCGGGTGGTTAGGTTACTGTTCACGTTTCTTTATGTTCTTTGCTCTAATGGTTTGTGTTAGGCTAGGCCAACCCTTGAGATGCATTCCTATTGCTGAGATCTGCTTGTTATATCGGGTTGACAATTGAGACTCCATAAAATGGAATGTTTAACAAGGAATATGCAGCTCATCTTGTGTGCATCATTATACAACAACATAGCCTTTCTTGTGTGCATTATTATGATATTAAAAAAAAAATCGCGTTCGTCAGAGCATAAAATAAGCAATTGCAACTGCACCTTAAAGCTCATTAATCTGAATTCAGGGATACTTGAACTTGTGTCATACTACAGTTTCTTACTTGGTAATCGGTATGAAAGATTGTTCTAGCTATTCTTGCTTATGAGGTAGTATAAGCCTTTATTGCTTCATTTTAATCAAGTTGGTTCGTTTGCTTATGCAGGCCATGATATCATGCATCATACACTATTGTTCATGCAAATGTTTGAGCTTCTTGAGTCCTAGATGCAACTCCTATTATAATTCAAGCCACCTAACAAAAAGGAAACTAGAGAAAGAACTTCTACTGTATTGCATATATAACCATACATTTCTTTTTTTTTTTTTTGCGTTGGTATCTGTCCCACAGCTAGTATCTACCCAATATGCGTCTCTCATTTCAAACCATCAGATTAGGGTTATTGATTAGATATTCTGACTCCAAAGCATTTAAAAAATCTTCCCGGAGCTACTGCTGATTTTGCATAGCAATCAGGGACTGAAGTAAAAATGGGCATCATCATATAAATGAATTGACTATAGTTGGCATCACTTGTGAAAGAATAAATATGCAATGATGCCTCAATCATCTTTATTTATGTTCAGATTGTTTTCTTCTTATCACTTGCATTCAGCTGTTTATTGTTGTTTACTCTGTGCTACAATTTTCTAGCCATACTCATTAGTGAATTGGGCATCTCATGTTGTTTACATAATGTGTGATTGTGAACATTGGACATGGGAACCATTCTTCTGTTCATAGCATGGAATTCTAACACTTACCAACTGCAGGTCCCTAGGCTTGAACAATTTGGACAAAACCTATGGAAAGTTCTAAATCTCCTCAATCATCAAAGAAGAGTCGGGTTGTTGTGCCTTCTGATATAAATGGCCCCCGATTTGACAATGATGATTTTTCTTCTGAAAGTGCATCCAATCAAATGGTTATTTTCAACCATGAAGCAGGAGATAAAGAGCAGGATGAGCTGGGAGAAAACCGCTCGCAGAAATCAGTCATATCAAGGGGGATATCGCCATCTATTGGGGCATTCACTGTCCAATGTGCTAAATGTTTCAAATGGAGACTTATTCCAACAAAACAGAAGTATGAAGAAATTCGTGAACGTATTATACAGGAACCTTTTGTTTGCAAACGAGCTCGTGAGTGGAAACCTAATGTGACATGTAATGACCCAGAAGATATATCTCAGGATGGCAGCAGGCTTTGGGCTATTGACAAACCCAATATTGCACAACCCCCTCATGGATGGGAAAGACAAATCAGAATAAGGGGTGAAGGGGGCACCAAATTTGCTGATGTGTAAGTAATGCTTTTCTCTCAGTACTGTTTTCTCTTTTGCAAGGCAGTTTGGTTCCAATTTTTATGCCTCCCATCTTTCCTTTCAAATCGCTATTAGTGATATAGAAAACAACCTAAAACATAACTGCATATGAGCTTGCACTTGCATTTTGGTTGGGACATTATTAATTTTCCAAAATGTTCTCCAAAATATCATGGAAATAAGAAAAATTGTGACATGCACGCCAGCAGTATTGTGGGTACTATTCATTACATGTGGGACATACCTTATACATTTCTTACTCCATTTTCTGAACTTAACAGCTTGTGTAACCTTCTTCAATTTGTTTGCAGGTACTATACCTCTCCTACTGGAAGGAAACTAAGGTCTCTGGTTGAAATTGATAGGTGTGTCATTCTAATTTTCTTCAAGACTTCCTTGGCTGCCATTCTTTATCCACTGAGCTTTAGATTTTTCCTGAAATTACGTTGTGAAAAGTTGCAACATCTTGAATTCTTGATGCAGAATTTACACAACAAATATTGTTTGTTTTTCTTGTATTTTATCAGCAGATATTCCAAATGAATAGTACGTGTATGTTAACTATATAAGTTATGCACTGCCTCAATTATTTATTATTTCTGAATTCTGACTTGTTTGCATATGCTTTGACCTGTCTGTCTTAAAGTCTCCATGTCTTACTTTGGCAGGTTTCTCCAAGAGAATCCAGAGTATGTTGCACAGGGTGTAACTTTAGCTCAGTTTTCATTCCAGATACCTAGACCTCTGCGGCAGGACTATGTCAAAAAGAAACCAAAGTTGGTAAATCCAAGTGATGAAGCAAGTACAGTTATATCTAAGCCTTTTCAACCAGAAGAAGGTCTGTAATTGGGTATCGTCAAATTAATAGTTACTTGCCAATATATTGCATGACTACTAATTCTTAGATAAAAGTTTTCCATATAAAATCATAAATGATATGGCTAGGATCCTACGCCTATCTGGGTTCCGGACTACTTAATCAGATTGAATCCTGATTATATAAGGGGGTAGTGAATTTATTTAACCTGTTTTTTTAGTTTGAATTTGAATGATAGCTAACTGCCTGTCCCACACGGTGTAGTTTATTTAACCTATTGAAATGGTTTTGTGGTACATAATAATTCAAAATGAATTTCTTGTGGGGTTGTTTGGGTGGTGAGAATTTGTGGGGAAAACTGTTTCCACCCAAAATTATTCAAACAAGTCTTGCTAACTATTGGCTATATGTTCACTGCACATTGCCCAGTAATATCCCAGGATCTCTACTGTAACTGCTGACAGCTACATTATGCACCTCAAACCATTGTTCATCATGGCTACTTACTGTTAAGGGTTAACTTATGCAGAAAATTCTCTTCCATATTTTAACAAATAGCCTAATTAGCTTTGCTAATGGTTGCCGTTTGTTGTAGTATGTGCATGGCTAGATTTCTGATTCCATATTTGAACTTTTTGTTTCAGTAAGCCCCATATCCTGGGCAGTGCCTACAGCACATGAGGGAGACGCTAGCGAAGAAGCTTCTCGCGCTGATGAGAAAATTGGGTCAGAAGAAATAGAGCTAACCCGGAAGAGAAAAGCGGGAAGCTCTTTGTCAGAAGAGTCAAATCATCTCTCTGATGAACCGAAACCAAAGTTGGAGGATGCTCAGAACGGAGACACATCTACCTGAAAAGTATTAGTGGCCGATGTCGTGCCAATTGCCCCCGTTCATGGTTTGATGGACCCTCTTAGCTTTTCATTTGCACTTGGTAGTCAGTTTCTATGTTTTGTGAGGCCACACTAGCCTTACATGCAGTTAAAAGCAGAGAGGCTGGCTGACTGGAAATCGACACTTTTGGGGCAGCAACTTAACGAATTGTTTGTATCAGAGTTGAGAGCAGTATGTAACTCCTTCGGATAAGGATGTTTGTTACCATGTATTTAGCTAGGAGAACCTGCTTATGTAAGATTAGTGGTGTTTTACGATCTTTCATTGTGTAAGATGAACTGTCATAGCGACCTAGTTCTGCTGTATGCCAAATTTAATCTCATGCATCTTTTGTTATATGGACCAGTAGCATTGGTGGTGAAATGTCTATGCCAGTGCTATCGCATTTCTCTGAGCATTATTCGTGAAATGTCTCTGCCAGTGCTATTGCATTATGGCCACGCTTTTGTTGGGTAATATGAATTAATATGAACGGAATGGGACATCTGATAATAGCTCTGTCGAGAAATGTGATGAGCATGTTCTAGTGGTAATGCTAATAATGTACTAGCAGTGACTCAAATTCAGGAAGGGTAACAAATCGATTATCATATATATACGGAAAGGGGGGGAGAGAGAGTCAAGGTATGTTCAATCGAATCCCCTTTAAACATGTACCATAGCAGGCATACAGAAGTTCAGAAAAGAAGCCTTGGTATGTTCAGTCTGAACCCTCCTCTTTAACACATGTATGTTGTATCTGACAAAATCAAGGAAACGAAAACAATCTATTGACACCCTGGTACAATGACTACAAATCTCTCAATTCCCATAGACAGTACATACAGTCTTCTCATCAGCCACTCAAAACAACATCAATCCAAAGCAGCTCCACACATTCTCAAGAATCAGCAGCTTACTGTAGTGCAGGAAGCTTGATCAGTGGCAATGGCAAGAACAGGTGTACAACACGTGTGGTCACAGTAATGGGTCCGTTCTAGCTTCCTGATGGCTGCTGCTGCTGTTGCTGCTGCTGGTCATCCGGCTTGCTGGAGGGATTGAACGGGGCCTGCTCAGCGCAGTCGCGGTTATCTCCAGAGTGCTCACGGCCAACCCCCATGAGGTCGAGGTAGTACTGGTAGTGCGAGATGATGACATTCATGGCGTCGATGTATCCCCTGCCACAGATCGATTCACCATAGAGTATGTTCATGGTGGCGCCGAACCCAGGGAAGCGCTTGCTGAGAGTGTCATTCTTGGTGGGCTTCCAGGTGCCCACAAAGGCTTCGTGTGCAGATGGCTGGCTCTTCTTGATCGGTGTCATCCACCGCCACATTGCCGCCATGAATGCCAGCGTCGCATTCTGCTCCAAGTACTCGGGGTGGTGCAACAGGTCCGCCTTGATACCGTCACCAGCCGCACCATAGTTATAGTTCCTGAAAGAGGTGAAGGTAACCAACCACATCAGACCACCAAAAATCCGTAGCATGGCTGCTAATTCCTACTGCTATCCGGGAGCCATTGAAAGAAAACAGGAGAACTTGAATGGTCAGCAGAGAGGACATCGTTACCAGTAGACGGGGATTGCGCCACGGCCATAGTACTCGGCGCCCTCGACGCAGGGGTACTGAGTATAGGTCTTGTCACAGTAGGTCTGGTCGGGGCTCATCTCGTGGTTGTAGCACAGCCCCCACGCCGTCGGCCCGCCGGTCGCCACGCCATACCCACCTGCAATTCCGCCGCCGCCGGTCAATCAACTCCTCCTCAAACCAATTCGAAGCAGAGCAGAGCAAGCAAAGCAGGGGAGAATCTTTTGCTTACAGGAGGTCTTGGCGCCGACGTGGCCGAGGAAGGCGCAGAGCTCCATCATCTGCATCTCCTTGCCGCCGGTGGTGCAGAAGCCCTGCGGCTCGAAGAGCGCGGCGGCGGTGATGAAGGCCTGGTAGTCCCAGAAGCCGACGGCGTGCGCGACGGGGGTGTTGCGCTTGGCGAAGAGGTTCTCGAACTGGTACACCTTGAAGAAGTCGGTGATGGTGTCGTTGCAGCAGTACTTGCTCCCGGAGCACTCCCACCCCTTGTTGCAGATCTTCTCCTGCGACTTCTTGATCTTGGCCTTCCACGTCCCCGCCGTCAGCACCAGCGCAATCGTGCCGCCCACCAGGATCGCCACCGCCGTCGCGGCCAGCGACCAGAGGATGATCTTGTTCCTCGTCTTGCGCTTCATCCTTCTCTCTCCCTCTCTGAATCTGACCCCCGCTGCTCGGTTGGAAGCTCGCTAGCTGGATCTCGGCCGGGGGGCTCGATTCTGGATCTGAGGAATGCGCACGCGATGCAGCTGGAGGGCGCGGTAGCTGGAGACCTCGCGGTGGTTGAAGGGGGGAGGAGATTAATCGATGGCGAGGAGTGTGAGGTAAGGGAGGGGGGAAAGCGAAGTGGCAACAGCACATGTGCCGACGGGCAAATGGTGGGTGTCGGACTGTCGGTGGCGGGAGGCCGTCAAGGGGGAAGAAGCGCCCGGCCAGGCAGCAACCCAGGAGCCAGGATGTGGCTTTTCGCTTTCGGTGTATTTTTGCTCTAAACCCGTTTTTTCGAAAAAAAAAAATCAGTTTTTACGTTCTTTTTCCATTATTAATAGTTAACACGAATAACAACCTAGGAATTGTCATTGCTCAATTTAAGTTTAATAACGTTTCATCTCAGTTGAATTCAGGAGTTGTATTTTAAGTAAGCTTCCGTCCACTTTTAAATTTTCGCTAGTGGCGCGATTAACACATGGCTTCCTAAAATAGTATTAGAATTTCTAATATCCAGTCAAGACCCAGCTAAATAGGATGTAAAACCTTTAATTATGACAATCAAATCAAGAGCTGGCCCAAGCAAGTGTGGACATGAAATGATTTCTATTTCTTGATAATTTTGAAGAAGCATTGTATTTAGGCCTTATTTAGTTCCCGAAAAGATTTTGGCGAAAAAATTTTGGGAAAGAATTTTACCCATTTAGGAGCAGTAAACGTAGACTAATAATAAAGCTAATTACAAATCTCAATCTCGAGCGAATCTAATGACGATAATTAGAGGGTAATTAATCCATAATTAACAGATGGTTAAGGTAGTATTGCTGTTGCAAATCATGGATTAAGTAGACTCATTATATTCGTCTAGCGATTTTGTTTTGAAACTAAACAAGGCCTTAGAAACGGAGGCCGGAGGAATAGTACATTGTCAAACCTCTGTCTTCCTTTGTTCCTTCCATACAACGGCAGACCAAACTTGGGTAGAACAAGACACGGGATGCACGATGATTTTGTGCCAACATCTTCGTCCCGCAAATATTTGTCAATGTGATCATTAGGTCTGGGAGAAAATATGGTTGAAATATAGTTCGTTTTTCATGATGCGTGTTTTAGAGCCTTGTAGAGGGAATAAGGGATGTTGTTAATAGAAATTTAAAAGTAGCACCCTCCATAGAGAAATACTTGATGCTTTGGATACAGTAGTCTATGCCATCGACGCTATCTTTTATTAATAATTTTTTCAGAATAAAAGAATTTTGTGAAAAAATTATACCTTTGAGGACAATTAACTCTCATGTTTATAAACCAAGTAATAACATTTCCGAAGTTCTCGATTGATAATCCTCTTAAAAATAAAAAACCCGCTTCAAACGTTACTGATAATAACCAAGTTCGTAAATGTGATCACCGTCACGCATCGGTTTACAAAGGGAGTAGAATGATATGCACATAGTACTATTCTCGCATCAAAAGAAAATGAATAGACATTTCGAATCCCCCGTGTCCATTCCTGAAAGCGACGAGCTCACAGCATGCTCAAAGACAGATCGCTTGTCACGTGAATAATCAAATCGAAATTAGGTGGGTGATGGTGCTTGCCAAGGATACTTAATCATGCCCTCCCATCCCAATCCCAACAACCGGATCAGTGGTTCATCTGGTGCTCGCGCCATGCTGGTTTGCGAGGACCTGGGGGAGGGACGCATCACTGCATCAGCATAGATCAGATGGATCCAGGCCCCAGCCATCCAGGCTGGGCAAAATCTTGTTGCGGTTAATTAAACGAATGTGCCAATCACGAGCCTGCAGCGAGCTCGTGACTTCCTGTCCGGCCTGAAGTCGCTGCAAGCGCCACTGTTGGAATTAGCACAGCTATTACAGTGCTCTGTCTTTGAGGTGGTTTGCGTGGTTTGCTTCTGCGTTGTGAGGCGGTGGTTGTGGCAAGGTCCTCATGCGGTCGAGTTGTCTTGGAGGGCCAAGATCTGGTTTTGCTTCGCGGTGGTGCCTACGAGATCGACGACAATGTGTGTGGTACCATGAGGATGACGACGCCATGGTGGAGAAGCCACGGGTTTCTATTCAGACTTGCAGCGGGCTGCGCCAGCAATTGCGTGGAACATCGTTGGATAACGGCGCTTGATTTGGTGGTCATTTGTTGGTTTCTCTCCCAGGGTGTGATGGTTTGGTGTCGTGTTGGTTTTTCTCTTTTTTTTTGAATAAACTGGCATTGTACGGTTTGGTCTCGTTTTCCTTAATACGAGACACGTTCTTCTTAGGAGTATATAACGTGGCAGTGCTCTTGCCCTTTAAAAAAAACTACGGTGCTATGTCGACTGTCCGTGTTGCTTGGCTCGGTCAGCAACTAGGCATTCTGAATCATCCAACAGCTCCAAATCAGTTCGAAAAACAAAACAACTTCCTTTTTGAAAAGGATTTGAAAATGATTCCACGAAGCACGCCGATGAATTGCCTTTGCCTTAACGATGAAGGGTCGTCGTCGTCGTCGACCATCCGCCCATTTCGGCAGCCTCCAGAATGTTCGTTCGTCCTAGGAAAGGAAGGTGTAGCCATTGCTGCCTCCCTCGTGCACTGGTCGTAGCCTTGTAGCAGCAGAAGCAGTGAGTGACGGTTGCTTCAGACACGTTGCCCATGCGTGTTCTGCGCGGGTCAGCTCGATTGGGGCCGTGATTAGGCGGCTTTCGGAGCTGTAGGGGCGTCGGACTGATGGCTTTACACGTACTGCGCTACCTACAAGGCTACAATCCACCGCCCATTCCTGACCGCCCTTTTTCTCTTTTGGACACGAGATCCAGTCATCCACTCAGGCCTCGCTCCGTGCCCGCGTGCAGCCCATGCAGCGAAGCCAAATGGAGCGATCCAGCTACTGACGCGTCATGGACTGGAAATAGCCTTCCGAATGACCGGCACGTACTCTTGCTTTCGGTCTTACTATATGCGGCGAAAACCATTTCCAGAGAAAAGCTACCTGCAGGAAGTTGTTACTTGTTTCTAGTAGACGATAAGACGATAATGGTGGAGTGGTGTCTTCTTTATGAAACGCAGTCCATGCAAAATTTTGCCCTAGAAAAAAATCCATGCAAAAAACTTATCGAATTTTGCATATTTTCATTTGAGACCCAAACAATCATTTCAGGACATCCCCAAAAGGGGACCGAAAGGTGAAAAATCTCTGACTGGATGAAATAGAAAGTGGGCCTAATTTGGACCCCGTCCCCTTCTCCCTCGCCCCTCTTGACCCTGCGGGTCAGCGCCGGCCTCCTTCCCCACCGCACCAGGGCACCGGCCATGTGGTCCAGTCCACCCGCCACGTCATCAGCGCTTAACCCACGGGATTAGCTAGCGGATTACTCTAAACAACCTCGAGCTCGTCCTTGAGGACGGTGTGGGGGACGAGGAGGGGGGAGCCCGATTTTGACCAGCGGAGCCGAGAATTCCATGTCAATGTGACTCATCCCCGCATTATAATACGGTGGCGGAGCGGAAAAAAAGCACGCGAATTATTCGACGCGCTTTATGGTCGGATTCCCCCAGCAGCCGCCAGAGCATTGCAGCGCCGGCCACCTCGCCCACCTCTCTCGCTGTCTCGCACCACCCGCGCTGTTTGAGGGTAGGGGTGGGGAGGGGAGGGGCGGTGAGCGGGCGGGCGGAGATCTCGGGAGGGCTCCGATCGAGCTGAAGCGGCGGGAGCTGCGGGAGGACGAGGCGGGGAGAGCGGAGCGGAGGAGCAGATTGGTTCGATGGTAAGGGAGACGGGGTACTACGACGTGCTGGGAGTGACCCCGGCGGCCACCGAGGCGGAGATCAAGAAGGCCTACTACATCAAGGTGCCGCGCGTTGCTTCCCTCTCCCTGTGGTTTTTTTTGCCGTTGATCGGGAGGGTGATTTTGGCCTCATTTTCGGTGGTTGCTGGCTGGTGTTGCAGGCGAGGCAGGTACATCCGGACAAGAACCCCAATGATCCGCTCGCGGCGGAGAGGTTCCAGGCAAGTGTTCTATGTCCTCCTACCCGTTCCAGTGACTTGTTGATCCTACTACTCATTCTGTAACTACCATGCCGCTGCGGCTGAGCTGGAAGCTGTCTACAACAATGTTGTCAACTTTTTAGATGTTGGAACGGCGATCACGGTTCTCCATCTGGGCTGCTCGCCTGCTCCTATGGCTTTTCGAAATGTACTAGCATTTTCGCGTTTCAGGATCTGGCGAACCTTTAAATGGATGAATGAATGGTGGTACCCTTGTGGCATGTAGCCTACAGTGTTTCATTATTCATGGTAGAAAACAGTACTATGTTGACCTGGACATCATAAAAGAGCATTTAGCGCATTATCAAGTTACTTTTGAAATATGTTGAGCACGGATGCAGTCATGAAGCATACCTCCTTCCCTGACCATCTTTTTACTTCGAGATGCTATTTTTCTGTCATTGCACAAATTATATATACTGAGTAAAAGGAGGAATCACATCTTCATTGCTACTGCAGGAGTTGGGGGAGGCATACCAAGTACTCAGTGACCCCGCACAGCGTCAAGCCTACGACTCATATGGGAAATCTGGTATTTCAACGTATGTGTTGAAAAATACTTCTCACTATGTTACCTGTTGAAGTTGTATTTATATTTAAAAAACTGGAGTGACCTAGGATAGAGCATATAGCATGTGTAGTTGACTGTTTTGTTTAGAGATACAACTCAATAAATTGTTTTCATATTTTCCAGCTGTAGCTCTGACAATTAATCGGTGATTTGATTCTAACATATTTTGTCAACGTCCTACAGGGAAGCCATAATTGACCCTGCAGCAATTTTTGCAATGCTGTTTGGTAGCGAGCTCTTTGAGGATTACATTGGTCAACTGGCGATGGCATCCATGGCTTCACTTGATGGTTTTAGTGAAGACGAACAAATCGATGCAAGGAAGCTGCAAGAGCAAATGCGAGTATGGCTTTTCCAGAATGTTTTATTTGCATTCCATTATATTTGACATATTCATTCTTGATTAGAAATTCATAACAGTTTGTTTCTATAACTCTATGGATTTCCTTTTAGTTTCTCACTATATACTACACACGCAGTCCATGGTTGTTTGTTGTTACATGCTTTAACTTTTACTTCGGTAATTTCATATTGAAACTCAAACTATTGTTCAGCGAAAGAAATCTCCTGATAGTAGAAGCCAGAAATAAGAGAACATATCTGGGAATGTTTTGTATTTTGCTTCACTAAAATTACCTTTTTAACATGCTATGTGTGAGGTTATACAATCGCGATCTACACACACTAAACTTTGACACTGACTGTTCCACTTTCTTTGTTAATTTCTGTCATTGGAACGAGAATTTTGTGGCAGCCTTCATAGTCACTTTGGATCCTTTTCTGGCACTTGCCTCACCTCACTGGGCAACAATTTGGAACAGTAGACAAGTTCAGATTCCTTGTCAACTGGCCTTGCCCCTGAAAGCTACCTTTTGCTTTGTTTGCTTGGGCTAGCCGATTTGGCTCTCCTACAGTCCTACCCTGGCAGAGTTAACCTTGCCAGGAGAGGCAAGGCCAGAGCTTAGTCACCGTGTTCCCGGAACGAAGGGGTCGCGGAACGGGATCGAGGAACGCCGTTTTTGGTGAACTTTTACAGGGCCGGAACGCGAACGTTCCCGCGTTCCCGTCCCCCGAACGGCGTTCCCGGGACGCGGAACGCGGCGTCGTTCCGCGTTCCCGGTGACTAAGGGCCAGAGACACATGCGACCAAACGAAATGCCGTCCTTACTCTGCAAAGTAAAGAAAATTTAATATCGGAATGTGAAATTACCTTTTGCAGTTAATAATTTTACCCGTCTGATACACTTCACATGTTGAATGCCGATCCACAAGCTTGGCCTTTTCAACTCTTTGACGACTTTCATGCGCTCTAGACACCGTAAGCGTCTAGGGATAATGAAGTTGATATGTAACACCCTGATCCACCAAAGCCGCACCGCCCAGCCCTTCCTAAGGGCGGGCACGTGTACACATAGCACCCTGCTTACACTTTCGTCCTCGCTTCGTGTAAAAGGGTTAACCCGAAGGTGCTATGGCTGGGGGGGCAAAGGCTTATAAGTTGGCTCCACCCTTGCTCAGCTAGCAAGGTGGTACTAAACACGCGCACACCGCGCTACCAGCGCCCCCCCCCCCCCCCTTCAAAGAACTGACGTCGCCCCCTCTTGGCGCACGCCCCGTACGTCCAGTGCCGGCGCCATATGCCCCATCCGGGCCCACACGCGCCATGCGCCATATGCCTGCACATTGACCCGTACGCGCAACCGCGAGGGTCGGCTCTGCTTGATCCTCCAAAGCCGCACCACCCATCCCTTCCTAGGGGCGGGCACGCGTACACATAGCACCCTGCTTACACTTTCGTCCTCGCTTCGTGTAAAAGGGTTAACCCGAAGGTGCTATGGCTGGGGGGCAAAGGCTTATAAGTTGGCTCCACCCTTGCTCAACTAGCAAGGTGGTACTAAACATGCGCACACCGCGCTAACAGGCCACTACTGGGCCGAAACAAATGGGCCGGGTGTGACATGATAGCTCCTGCATTACATAATAATGCATTCTTGTGCATTCTGCATGGCAGTTTTCATGCAAATATCAGTCTTCATGCTTTTGGACCTCTGCAGTACTTGCAACTTGTTACAGGCAATCCCATCCAACATTTATTATATCAAATGTGTGAAACTAGGGGCTGACAGATCTATCAGTCATCATCTTTAACTGAGATCAACCAACACTTGATGTGATTTATTGTAGCTGTATGGAAAGGCTACCCAAATTCATGTTCTTCACTAGAACTTAGTATTCAGCAACAAAACTTTTTAGTGCTTCCAAAATTCAATTTATTAATTTGGCGCTCTGTGGTTCATTCCTTTTCTAGTTTCTGCTGTAGTACTTATTTGGTGATTTAATTATGACTGTAGGTTGTACAGAAGGAAAGGGAGGAGAAGCTAGCAGAGGCACTGAAAAATAGATTGCACCTTTATGTTCAAGGAAATAAAGAGGAATTCATCCAGCATGCTGAAGCTGAGGTGACCAGACTCTCAAATGCAGGTATGTCCGTATGTGTCCATGATAACCCTTTTGTTTCATATCCCCAAAATATTCATGATAACCCTTTTTGTCATCTGTTAAGTTGTATGTCCATGCAACAACTCAACAGCTTTGGATGTCTATAGCCCAACCCGATAGCTCTAAATTTTCTTTCACCCTTCTATCCCTGTGTATACGAGTCGAGTAACAAAACATCATACAATAGCACTTCCTTTTGTTTTTATGATCGTAGCCTAAGTACAGTTAAGTTTTAACTCGTTTTTTCTTTCTGGTCCCATTTTTCTTATTTGCAGCATATGGTGTTGACATGCTGAGTACTATTGGTTACATGTATTCAAGACAAGCTGCAAAGGAGCTTGGAAAGAAAGCTTTATATCTTGGTCTTCCGTTTATAGCTGAATGGTTCAGAAACAAAGGACATTTTATTAAATCCCAAGTAACAGCTGCAACAGGTAAAGTTTTTTTTTTTGAACAATTTCCGCTTTAGATAAATATAAGTTATGCACTATTGGTGTTAACACGGATATGTAATTTGCTCACGAGATTTGTTTCTTTATGTATCTGCAGGTGCAATAGCTCTTATGCAGCTGCAGGAAGACTTGAAGAAGCATCTCAGTGCTGAGTACCACTACACTGAAGAGGAATTGGAGGCTTACATGCAGACTCACAAAAGTGTTATGGTCGATTCCTTATGGAAGCTTAATGTTGCTGATATAGAGGCAACCCTGTCACATGTTTGTCAAATGGTCTGGTTTTATGCCCTGTCTACCTTTCCAAATTTTTATACAGATGCTTTTATATCCATCTCAAATTCCATTGTTGTAACTTGTGACAGTGGTTTAAATATTTTATCAATAACAGGTGCTTCAAGACAGTAGCATCAAAAAAGAGGAACTTCGAGCTCGAGCTAAAGGATTGAAAACTTTAGGCAAAATATTTCAGGTACAGTTGTTTATATATTTGCTTTTTTTATGTGCAAGTTATGCTGTGTTATTCCTTGAGCTAAGTTGCACTTCTATTCCGCAGCGTGTTAAGCTCAATGGTACCGATGGAGAACCAGCAGCAATGAAGAATACAATAAATAACTCAGATGACAATGATGGTAGTTCTCCGGATTCATCACCAAAATCTCCTAGGGATCAAATATTCGATGCAAATCCACCTTATGCCCAGGTACTTATTTGCTATGACCTAACCTAAGAGCCTAAGATTGTTTTCGTTACTCACATCTGTGGGAGTATGTACTCCCTGATGCATTGTTAACGTGGACGAAACCTGACACATGCAAGGTTTTAGATTCTACTATTTTATATTTTCTATTAAGTAATAGTTGCCCAATGCAACGTGAATAATTAAAAAAGGTCTAGTTTTCCATTCCAATCATTCATTGAACTGCAACACCAACCTGGCTTAAAAGTGTTCAAAAGTCAGCCCAACTGTAAACATTGGCCACCGCCAGATTTTCTGGTGATGCGGACAATGCTAATTGCTAGTACATGTGTGGGGAAAATGGTACATGCATTTCATCTGAAGAATAACAAAACTTGGCTATGCTTGTTTTGTTTAAAAGCTATATATGTGGTAGGTTTGACATATAGAATTTTTTAGGTGTCAGGAAGTACTAGCTGCAGTAAAAAAAAAAAGTTGACATTTCAGACAGGGCAAACAACTTGTTTGCTGCTGATTTTGCTTGTCTGAAACTTCAAGTTTGCTGACCTGAGGTGGTACTGTAAATGAATGTATGGTACAGCATACTCAGAGTCTCAGACAAGCATAGGCATAACAAGAGGGCATAAATAACTAGCTCCTTGTCCTAGGGGTTGTACCCCTCCATTTTCACCTTCAACTTCCACTTTCTCCTTGGGTCACTGCTGATCAGTTAAATCTCAGCATGTGGGACCAAAATATAAATCCTGCTATCCACCACACGTTGGAAGACTTATTGGGGTCCAGCTTCATCAAGTTTCACTAATTTTCCACTTGCAATTTCATACAAGCTCCTTTTATTGCTTTCTCCAGTACCAGGTCTAGTTACTGACTGTCTGGTGCTGTGAGCTTAGCAAAAGAACTTTGTATGTCTCACATGGGACAACCAATCTGTTCGCTTATGCGTGTGCCAACCTTAGACTGCCATAGCATAACATCAGTTCCAAGTTGTTTCCATCATAGATCGTCTTTCATCCCATCAACTTAATTAAAAGAGAATACAAAATGGAGAGTCATAACTGGTCATTTCATTCCGTAGATTCCTACTAAGCAGACAATCAATAACTCCATGTACAACATTGCACTTAGCTAACACAGAAATAGAAAACAACATATTGGTTGTTTTATCTGATTAAAGATCCTTATGATAAACAAGCACTATTTTGCCATGAAATTTTGCTCAGTTAAAAAACATACAAAATACTGAACAACTGCCTTCTTTCTGTTCAGAGTCCATATGTGGAGGCCCCTCAATTCGGCGGTTATTGTTCCTACAACTTCCCAATGCCTGCTGCTCCACCCGGCGCACAGAGAGACCCCATTCCATGACTGCTTGGAGCGCAGTAGCTCCGTTTTGTGTGGGTCGTCATTTTGTACAATATTGCTTGTGTAGTAGATGACGGCACTGTCGTCATTTGTATTTGTAACATTAGTAGCATTAGAGCGAGGCAGCAAGCAGCTTGGTATCCATTGCATCTTTTCTTTTCTTTTCTTGTTTTCTTCAGTTGTGTAATCAATCAATCAAGCGTGCAACGACGTCAGCCTGCAGGCAGGCTTATGCTTCTGTTGTGTGTTGAGGAAGCAACAGGTCAGCCATTGTTGTACATGAACCATCACCTCCTCTTTGTTTCATGTGTCTATGGGTGCATAATTGTTTTAGCCTATGGCCCATCCGTGAAAACAACAGCATGTCTCGTGACAAACGAACATTTCTGCAATTCTCTTCAACTCTGAATCTCTGATCACTGGGGTGTCTGAATGTCTGATCACAGTGCCCTGAATTCCTGATGTTTCTTCTCTCTTTTCTTCTTTGTATGCCACTTAGTAGTTTTCTTGCAATGGTTAAAGCCTTGTGTTTGGGAGGCTTGAATTTTCACATGAAAATCGAAATTTTGCTCCTTTTTTCTGTAAATTTTCTGCATTCGAAGGACGTCGGAATGTTGCTAGCTCGACCATCTGTGATTTAGTCACTGAGCTGTGGGACCAAAGTTTTTTTAGAACTAACTGTGGGACCAAGTGAGCACGAGGCCTTACTCAATTTCTGTGTTCGGCCTTTTGGGCCTTGGGCCTGGCAAAAGAAGCGCGAAGTTACCTGGAAGCCGCGTAGGATCGCGGGGCCCGCAGAGAGTGAGTTCTTTAGCTTTAAGTAGCCGGAGCATTGGGTTGACCCGGGCACCCGGCAGACGGACGCGCCGCCCGCACGCCACCAAACCATCCGGCGAGATGGAGACCCCGCCGCCGCGCCGGTGGCCGCCGGGCTTCCGCTTCAGCCCCACCGACGAGGAGCTCGTGCTCTACTTCCTCAAGCGCCGGATCGTCTCCGGCCGCCCCTCCCCCTACGTCGCCGACGTCGACGTCTACAAGTCACACCCTTCCCACCTCCCCGGTACGCGTCTTCTTCCCCCAACCCCCAATTGATCGCATCGCTTGTTGCAATTGCCACCCCTCCGGCAATCTCCTGACCTGGGCTCATCGGCGCTTCACTGCAGAGAGGTCGGCGCTGCAGACGGGGGACAGACAGTGGTTCTTCTTCAGCCGGATGGACCGCAAGTACCCCAACGGCTCCCGCGCCAGCCGCACCACGGGCGACGGCTACTGGAAGGCCACGGGGAAGGACCGCTTTATCTGCGGTGGGGGCCGGGCGGTGGGGAACAAGAAGACGCTCGTGTACCACCACGGCCGGGCCCCGCGCGGGGAGCGCACGGACTGGGTCATGCACGAGTACACTCTGCTCGCCGACGCGCTCCCTCCGGCTTCGCAGGGGAGGGAGTCCTACGCGCTGTACAAGCTGTTCCAGAAGAGCGGGGCCGGGCCCAAGAACGGCGAGCAGTACGGCGCGCCATTCCGGGAGGAGGATTGGTTGGACGACGATGAGGAGGGGGTGACTGCGGATGCTGCCGCTAATTCTGCTCCTACCACTAATGATTGCCCTGCTACAGTGGAGGAGCGTGCGATTGCTGACCGTGAGCTTCCGATTGAGGATCTTGATCAGCTCCTGTCACGATTTGGAAATGATCAGGAGGAGTTTGGTGAGGCGCAGTTGGATTTATCGCCAGATGCTACTTCCCACGGTCAAAGTCAGGGTTGGCTCAGTGATGGGGGTGACGAGGCTGAGGGTGTGGATGCTTCCGTTAGTAATGCTTCTGTGGTAGTGGCGGAGGATACGTGCGCTGATCTCCCTCTTGGGGATATTGAGCAGCTTCTGATGCAAATGTCTGATGATCAGCAAAATGCCGAGTTGTTCTCGGATTTCTCAACACCAGTTCCACAGCTGCAGCTTCAGTGTGATGACAATCAAGTTTGGCTTGATGCCCACAGGGGGCAGGCAGTTTGTGCTGCGGATCCTACTGCCAGCAGTGGTACCGTGGTAACAGCAGAATGTACTGACAGAGAGCTTCCACTTGTGGATCTTGAAGGGCTTCTTCTGCAAATAGCCAATGACCAGGACATGGTTGAACCTCTATCAGATCTGCCTGCACCAATTCCACATTATGACTTCAATCAGGTCTGTCTTGCTGCGTATAACCTATTCATTGTATCAGCCTGTCCTTTAGATGGCTAGAAATCATGTTTCGTTGTGATTGTCAAGAGATCATACTATTGTGCTCGTACAATTGCTTTAGTTTAGAATTTTATTAAAAGGCGTGCAATAATTTCTTGTGTCTTTTGCATATGCCATAATATGATTCTGATCTTGCATGATGCAGCAACATCTTATGATATGCATGAAATTTTTCATTCAATGTTTCCTATTCATAAGATATTTTATTAACTTGTGTAGGTCGGCATTGGGGATTTCCATGAAGCTCATGGTGCTCCAGTTGGTAATCTTTCTTGTATAGTTCAAGAAAGTACATTCAATCCACAAACTGAGTCGAGAAGTCAATTATCAGAGTCTAATGTAACCAATGTGCCATTTAGTGGGGAAACAAATTATTCTGAAGGGACAAGTGTGCCACATTCTGCACCAGGTTTGATCACTTACAATAGCCAGGATGCCGATGATGAGTTCGTTGAAATCAGTGATTTCTTTGATCTGGATGATGTAGAACAGAGTGCAAATTGTACAGCAACGGAGCACTTGATATCTGCAACTGATGGGATGTTTGATAATTTGGAATACTCTGATGCTCCTACATTTCTACCTGGTCCATTTGACACAGCTGGAGTGGTAGCTGAGAATCAATTTTTTGATTTTGGTAACAGTGGAATTCAGAACCAGGGATATCAGTATACAACCGAAGTAAGGACACACAATCAGGCCGCTCTTAATGTGCGGAGCCATATGAAGCATAATCATGTTGTCTTATCCTCACATGCATCAGGTGCTTAATTATTTCATTGATTTTTTTACTTCTATTATGCGATCACTCGAAACTCGGCCTTTTGTGATATCTGATTTTGTCTATAATGCCTGAGCAGGCACTCTGAATCTGCATGCGGCGAATGAGCCACCTAACAGGAGCTCAACTGCTTCACAATCATGGTTTAATTCTGCTCTATCAGCCTTGTTGGACTCTGTACCTAGCAGTCCAGCATTGGCTGCTGAAATTGAAAACACTGTTATCAACAGAACACTCCAGCGCATATCTAGCTTCAGATCACAACAAACAGGTGAAGAAGACACTGTTATTAACAGAACACTTCAGCGCATCTCTAGCTTCAGGTCACAGCAAGCCACACGTGAACAACCAAGCAGCCCAAGGATTCAGGTTACCAAAGGTGGCAGACTGATGTTCATCTCTCTACTGGTTATACTTGCTGCTGTTATGTGGACCTTTACTGCTGGGTCTGCACTCAATTTTTGCAAGGGGATATGGAAATCATCTTCTAGGTGACAGGATAAACGGCGACCTTTTTCCTGTTATTCTGGTGATCTGGCCTCTGTAATTCTTTTCAGCCCTCAGTATGAGTTATTGTTTGAATATCCCTTTCCTTTCAAAAGGGAAAAGAGTAGAAGTATTTTGAGGGCAGATCAGTGATTGCAGGTGTTAGTATACTAATATATGTAGCTACTGAGTTATTGTCCTCCTGTATTTTGACGGAAATATATACTGAATGTAAGTAAATCATTAAGATAACTTCAGTTTCTGTGCATAGGTTATGATGTTTTTGCTAAAAAAATAATCAATGTAGCATAATTGTAGATCCCATGTCTTTTATGTGTGCGCAATTTAGACTTGGAATTACTCCGTAATACACAACTCTTGATGAGCTTCTCATGGTGAAGAAGCTTGTCGCTGACGTGTGACGTGTGAGAAATCATGGAATTGCAGAGATAAAAAATCATTCGCCGCATGTGAGAAATCATGGAAATCATGGAATTCCATGGTGAAGTAGTTTGTTCAGCCAGCAAATTTAGAGAGAAATCATGCACCACAATGCTGGACTATGAGGCCAACCATATAGGAATAGATCTTCTCCTAGGTCCTAATCACAGTTTAGATGCTGTTGGTGTTTGCTTGCATCATGTTAGTTGCATAGAAGAAACGCATGAAGCAGATACAAGTTCTCAAACACTGCAGATTGCAGAGATAAAAAATTCATCAAGTTTATATAGAAAGTATATAATAGAATAAGTCTAACAGGAACAAGTGGATGAACCTTGTGGTTAATTTCAGGATTTCTTATAAAATAGCGAGCTCCAAAAGGATACACTTCTCTTTTTTCTTTCTGAACATCCATGTTGCTACTTTTACTCCATTTTTTCGAGAATGCCTCCATTTACTCCATTAACAAACTGTCAAACCTACCACATCAACGCCAATAAAAGAGTGTGGCACGTACAAAAGGCGAGTGTCCACCAGTAACAAAGATACAGTGTTTCAGAGTTCGTGGGAGAGGAGAGCAATCGGACAGCGTAATTTCATCATCGGAACAGACGAAAATTGACAGTTTTGGTTTAAGCGAGGATGCTGACACCATGGAATTGTTGAAACAAAACGACAAGAGGCCAACACTTTTTCTGGACGCAAATGGTGACTGATCTGATCTGCAGCCTGTTATTATCGTGCAGAAGATCTCATCACAAGAACACTCAAGGAAATGGTCCTGATCCTTGAGCCATGAGCCTCGAGCGACAGGGCACAGTTACCAGACATCTCCTACATTCCCCTGCCTGAACTTGAAGCCCATCCCCTGCAGCTTGGATGCGTTCAGCTGGACACGAGTGCTTCTCACCAGTTTCAGCTCGACGATCCCTAGACCGATTCAGTCAAAACTTTTGTCATCTGATTAGTCGATCTGTCAGGAGTCGCGTGGAGGACGAATTAGATCCAACAATGCAAATGATAAATGGCTAGTAACCTTTGATATGTGCTCCTCTCAAGGCGAGCAGTTAGCTTCTCCTGTGAAGAAACGGCATTGCTGCCGTCCAGGAGAATACTTGAAAAAACGGCATGCCACCATGGGGGTCCACAAATGACACTTACATACCATGTACGGAGTACATGTGTTATACATGAATAATAGTCCATGTTTTGTTGAACTTTTATGATCAAGAAAATAGAAAAGACATTTTTTGAAAAGAAAAACAAAGTAAAAGTAAACTGAAGGATTTTGTTCAAAAAGAAAGCAAACTGAAATACATATTCGCGCTAGCAGTTATTCGCGTGCTTATCCTACCGTATGATGGAGAAAAAGAGGCGAGGTCGCGGCATTGCAGATTACTCAGGAGCATAGTATGTGTAAAAGATAAAATCGCGACAGGGGCCAGTATGTGAAATTTACAGAGATGCAAGGGCACAACTGCAACACAAAGGAAACAAAACATCTCAGCCTCTCAGGAGGCACAAAAGGACCCATCGGTAACAGATTCGAAGCAACAGGGGCGCGAAAAGAAGGCGCCAGGGGCATGGATGCAAGGAAACCAGGGACCGCCGCGCAAAATCTTAAAAAAATTTGGACCATTTCTCGATTTGTGCGTGTCATCCTTGCGCAGGGGCCATGCTAATCTTCTCTGTATCGTTCCAATTTTATCGGATGTCTCCGAAGAGACGTTGCACGTTCTGAAGCCTCGGCCTATAACCTGGTTTCTCCGTTTGTACGTTGGCGATTTGGTACTAATCTCTGGCTGCTCTCCACCTCGTCCCGCACTCCCCCGCAGCTCCCCATGACCAGACCCAGGGCTACCGTGGGCCGGGATTGGACTTTCGGCCCAATATGACGAGGCAAACACGGCCTTGTTTCTTTCTCTCACCGTTTCTCAAGACGTGCGATCTGCTCGCGTCACTTTTTTTTTAGTCAATCACGAGAGCTTGTATTAACGATCAACAGGGTTACAATCTTTGGCGATAGCCCTCAGCAAGCATGCCGGGAAATCTGCTCGCGTCACTTTGGCAGCGGCGGGTTGATCTGTTTGGCCGTTGCACATGTGGATTCGGCGAAAGCGAGGAAAATTGTGAGGAGTGTAGGACGATGCGAATGCTCTGATTCCTTGATGTGTTTCTGAAAGTGAGCAGTCAAGTTCTCCTATGATCAAGAAATGGAAGTGTTCCCTGAAGTCAAAAAATTGAAATCCCTGGTGTTCGAGTGATACAAGATATGGTGATCGTGAGATCGCCATAGCTGCTTCTACACACAATTTATCATGCGCGAATTTAGAAAGTACGGTAATAAAAAAAGACAACCAACATGAGATAGATTATTCAGGGCACGCACATATTTAGGTTGCGTTTCATTCACAACTTTATGGTAGCAGCAAAGTAGGGAGTGCGATGTCTCCGTAAACATGCACGTTCGTAGTCCAGGCCAACACAGCCTCTTCACCACCGGCGACGCGAGCGCCGCGCCGCCGGCGCTCGCGAAACCATCGGCGCACCGCATGGCGCAAGACCCTACCGAGTCGCCGGAGGACGGCCAGCAAGTCGCGCTCTCTGCCGAGGGACACGTCCGTGTACGTCGCGCAAGACCGCAGGGCGCTGTCCGCGACTCTCCCGGCGCCGGAGCTCGCGCGCCGTAGAAGCCGCGGAGGCGCGCGAACGCGACGGCGGCGGCGGCGCGGACGCGGTTGCCGTGGAAGGAGCTCGCGTGTGGGAGGAGGGCGTCGTAGCAGGCGGACGCGTTCGTCGTGTTGGCGCAGCACCTCGGAGCAGGAACCTCCTGTCTGCCGCCGCCGCGGGTGGCGGCGCATCAGCGGCCGCAGATGCGCGCGCAGCGAACGCGACGAGCGCAACGGAAAGTAGGAGATGGCGGAAGGCTTTGCGGCTACTTGCGCTTGTCGCCGCCTCGCCGGAACGGCTGCCGAGTCTATTAGTGTGTCTAAAAATAACAAAGTCCGTGTAATCTCATTTTCAAGTTGAGGAATATAAACAGAAAAGCGTGCTAGGCATCGGCAACTCCTGTGTTCATTCCTTTTGCTTTGTTCTTGTGGGCGTGTGTTCATCCTAGAGAGCAACCACACAACAGTTTTGGTGCCAACAGCCCCGGTGTGTACTGGACTCCATTGCTCGGCAACCAATCGTTGCCGTTGGTGAGCTTCTACGCGATGATGCCTTATTTGGATAGGGACGGTTTAGAGGAATTGGATCTAAAACGAACTGATTTCCCCTTCATTCCCTTTCATTCAATTCCACCTCAATACAGGAGTACCTAAACAAGGCCTGAAGGAGCTTGCCTCAGACGCGTCAAGGTTTGTGTGGACGCCGTGTCCCTTCACCCGTGCACCCACCGTTATGCCATGTTATTCAATGTGATCATTTTTAATTCTCTAAGCATCAATTATAGTTATCTAATGGATTTTGTAGGTGGTGGTGATGTGGTGGTGGCGTGTTGGTTTTTTTTTTGGGGGGGGGGGGGGGGGGTGGGGGCGGCATGGCCCCCTTTCCTTTTCCTTTGGCCTATATGTACCTCCGCCAATGGTAGAGCGTGTGTGCGTGGGTGGAGAGGGGAGGGGTTGGTGTTCCACAGCAGCCGACCCTTGGGGGTCCAACACGTTAGTGATGCCACACAGCAAGAACACCACTCGCGAGAACGATTTTCATGGGCGCCCGAGGTAGGCCTGCACGGCTCCTCACTTAGCTACGTGAGCAACGAGATCCTCATCGACCTACACAGTGCATGACTAGAAGCAGAAGTTGCTGCCGCCACCGTCTTGCCCCTGTGTCGTGATGGTGTTCTCTTGCTCCATGAAAGGCGCACGAGGATGGTGTAGCTCTGGAACGCAGCGGCGACATCACCGGAGACAAAGTCGACGGTGCCCTAGATCGTGCAGTCACATTAGAACTGCTTCGAGGAGTGTACGCACCAGAAGTGTGTCCTGCTAGCCCCACAGTGCGTAGCGGTAGACCCACCGCCGGCCTTCGACCCCTTTGTTCCTGGGTTTTTTTCTCTCTAAATTTAGTGACTATGCATGCGATAATTTACTGAGCATGTTTGGTTGATCCCTACATGTGTAATTCGTGGCTCCACCATTGTCCTGACCCAAGACGACGAGCTCCTTGTAGACCACACTTAATGTGGACGATGCGCCTCTTGTTGCTGTTGTATGGCGTGGCGGCAATGGCAGCGACCACCACAACGTCGGCGGACTGCTAGTTCGCCATTGCACTTTCACATGTGTGAACGTGCCTTTTTGCAACAAGAACACGGTGTCTTTCTTTTAGGTTTTGCCATGATTTTCTACGAGATTTGTGAAGTTTGTATATGGTGAAAATTTGTTAATTAGGTCTCTTTATTTAAAAATTTTGAGTGAGGGCATGTGCCCTCTCACTAGTCACTATATGGTCCGCCCCTGGTCTGAGCTCTGATGCTCGTCTAAATTTTGTGTGTTTTGAATTGATTTTTTTCTTTATTTTAGATAATAAATTTATTCATCTTTTAGCTCCGATTAGAATTCTGATTTCTGAAATATTAACGCTTGATGCAGCGTCCGTGCTCATCGTTATAATTGTTAAACAGTAGTGAATAAACATCTAAGCCACGTTGCTTTGTACTCAAATTTTCTTTGCAAACCTGTACTCCCCCCCCCCCCCCCCCCCCCCCCCCCCCCTTCTTACCCAAACAACAACTTTCTCAGAGGAGAAAAAAAAACCACCCTCTCTTTTCTTGTGCACAGAACTTTACATGGGGATTTCATTTATAGGTGAAAAAATAGCCGCAAAACAGGCCCAACAGATAGTTCACGGGTAAGACTGAAAAATAGTAGAAGGGGCTAAAACAGCATTTGTTTTGAATCGGAGGGAGGAATTTAAAACTGTGTATAACATGAAGCTATTGTTCCTAAATGCTTGACATAACGAATACCATGATCCTAGGTTAAGCCAAAAATAAACTTGACAATAACAGTATGATCGATAGTTCAGGGAAATGACACCATTTGCATCAAGGTGCCATTTTTACACTTCGAAGGAGCAGTAGGGCAGGCAACATTTGCTAGTTGAATTTTGTGACTAGAGTGAGCGATCTATGTCTGGGAAGCTCTCCACATCTGATCGATGAGATAGGCATGCCAAGACTCTCGGCAGTACACGTTTTTCTGCCTCTAGACAAAAACTCATTTCTCCGTGGAGTAAAGCAACCGGTTGCTTGATTGAGTGTCTCGGATTGCAGGATCACCATTCACTGTCGTTGGGTATCAGACGGGAGTTCAATGGGCGTAGCATTACCATAGAACTCTTCCAAATTGTAGAATGCTCGTTGCTGAGGAAGAAATATATGAACAACAACATCCCCTGTAGGAGTGCGAAACATTATCAGATAGGCCCCATGGAAAAAAAAACTCCACAACAGCGTCAGACATTCAAAAGAAGAACATCCTTTCTCTGACAAAATGGGATACATCTGACCATTGATCAATCATTTATGACCTAAAATCAGTTTAGAAAAATAGGCTTTCTTAGGAACCAAAAGGTAGAAGTAAGAGTTGTGTTACGTCAAATTTACAACTGAATTGTGAAACTAACCTAGCATATAAATAAGAGTAAGATACAGTTCCTTCTTCTTCTTTTTTCCATTTGGCAGACAGAAACATGACATGAGCATGTTTTTGTAAATTGAAATCTAAGTTATGACAACATAATATACCCATTGCTAAACCTTTGTCTGAAAACTAATAAAAAGTATGTCATAGGCCTGAGTGATAAAATAGGAGTTGTTTTGCAATTCCACAAAGTCAGGGAGCTACTCTGTAACCAATTCGTAATGCAGTTAAGTTCTTTTTTCTTTCTTTCAAAGCAAATAATTAGATCTTTTAGTACAAGTTGGCAATATGAAATGAGTAAAGCTAATAGAGAATAAAGATATCAGAAAAACAGAGACTTGCCAAAGTCCAGTAAAGTCCAAGAATTTGGTTTCGTATCACCAGATGCAACTTTGCTAAATTGCTTCTCACCAATATCTCTCATCTTGGAACTGCAAGGTACAAGCACAATTCCATGTGAACAAATAATGCATTTTCAAGTTCTTATATTCAGTAAAAGTTGAATGAGCAAGTTGTTAAATACTCGTGACTTTTTCAGCAAGAGAAAACTTGATTGGTACCTGATAGCATCAATCTGAGCATTTGAGAAGGCAGTGAGAATAATGAAGAACCTAGTCCAGTAAACAAGTCGCTTCACACAAAGCACACGAATATCAGCAGCCTTTATCTCGCTTGCAGCTTTAGCCAGGGATACAGCAACTGAAAATAAAGTAGACAATGATCGGGTTAAAAACCTTTACAAGAAGAATAAATTGAACAATAGAAATGACTTTTTTCAAAGAAAAAAATTGCGAGTGCCTGGTAATACAAAAACATTCCGCAACCATGCATTTCATAGTTATAATACTAGACAGGGGTCACAAATTGACAGAGTGCATGCTTTAGGATCAAATTTCCAATACTACTTGCATGGCTCGGTTCAATAACCGAGTGTGTACTTTAGCATCAGATTATTTCCTTCGGTTCTGGCCACTCGGCAAACAATACTACTTTTTCGTGTCAAGCCAGAGGCAACGATGAATCATGAATCCCTGGCGTTTCTGGATGAAAAGGCAGCAGCCAGCAGGGTTCCAATTCGAAATGCAAACGTGTGGGACCAAGGGGCCAGATGCAAGTGAAACTATATGCCGTGAGCGTGAGGTGCACTGGCAGACTCTTGCTTAAACTGGTAAGAGCCGTTGAGGCACGGCGTCAATCAAATGCAAGCGCAGATACATCAATTTAACCATGTGATTTTTCTAACCCCGAATCCTATCAATTTAACCATGAATCCTCCTTGTCCTACGATCTGCTAACTCGAAGGAGATCGGCACACAACACATAGGGGCCCCTACATCAGGAGAGGCGAAAGGGGGAGCGGGGAGGCACGTACAGGATAAGCACTCGGCGTCGTCGTCAGCCTCGACGGCGGAGGACGGGGAGCCTCCCGAGCTGTACACCACCTCGCCGTGCTGTTTGAGCAAATCCTCGAGCAGCTTGTCCGCATCGTCCCCTCTCCCGAAGTTCTACTCGATCAACAAAGATGAATTAGGACAACCGAACTACTGGCACAAGAGCAACTGCACAAGAACCGGAGCTATATCCAGCGGCACTCACCACATTAGACGAGGAAGAAGACTGCGAGCGAGCTCGGCAAAGGACGGCGGGCGCCGGGATGTCGCTCCTCAGGAGCAGCTGGGGGCTGCTCCGGTGGCCGGCGGCGGAAGCGCGCCGCCCCCGTGGGTTCAGCGGGACGGCGGCCGGGGGTGCGCAGGCGAGGCTAGGGCTCGAGATGGCGGCACCTCCCATGCTGGCATACGAAATCCTCCGCGGGAGGAGGGCGAGGAGCCGAGGAGGAGCGTGTGCCCGGCGAGCGAACGGGATAAGCAGAAGCAGAGCAAGAGGCGGGCACACGGAGCTGGAGGGGATAGGCCAGTTTTTCTGATCTCTGATATATTTTTTTTTAACCTTTTCCCCTGGAGCAGGGAGAGGGGATTGGGATCCTCTACCATCACGCGCACTGACGTTACTCAGCAGTCACGGCATCAGGTCCGTCCGCTCGCATCCTATGGCGCACACACTGATGCTATTCTCCCAGCACGGCCCAACTCACGACTAAGCCCACACAACAGCATTGCCTCTCTCTTCCTTTCTTCTTCTCGATGCAGATCGGCAACGGAACCGGCTCCCTCGTCACCGGAGATTCGGAGAAGCTCGTGGCGGCGGCGCCCTGGATTGCTCGCCCGCCCATGCCGGGGCCGAGCCGGTCGCGCCGCCGCCCGCGCCGAGGCCGGTCGCTAGCCCGCCAGTTGGTCGCCCGCCCACGCTGAGCCGAGCCGGCCGCGCCGCCGGCCGCGCCTAGGCCGGCCGCGCACCCGCTGGTGGTCGCCCGCCCACGTTGGAGCCGAGCTGGCCTCGCTGCCGCCCGCGCCGGGACCGGCCACACGCCCACGAGCGCCTGCTCACCCGCGTTCGGAGTCTGCACTGCGACATTAGGAAGGAGCAAAGCACAGGGAAGGGAAAAGGAAGGAGCAGGTAGAATGCAGAGTATTGTGCCTGGGAAGGCATGAAGCTGGAAAAAAGCATTGTGTTTTGTAAATTGTGCAGATGCTAGCAATTTGGGTAAATTGTGATTGTATAGGAATGAGAAAGATTCTGCAAAATGTATGGCTTGAACTGTCCACAACTACATGTACTGGTTTGCTTTAAAGGATCACCGGTAACTTTGTACTCCTTCTCAAAGCAAGTAAAATTTTCATTAAGGCTCCCAATTGCTACAAGGTATACATTATTGCCTTCTAATGTTGTGGTGCATGCTACCATTGACCTTTCATATTCACCTTGAAAAGCTTCAAATATAATTGGTGTGTAAAGCTTGCTTGCTTGCAGTAGCATAGGCGTCCTCATTTTTATTCTAGGCTGTTTTTTCCTTGATTCAAATTCAGCATCCAACTCTTTTTTTCTTTTATCTGCCACCACCCTTTCGAAATGCTTAAGAAATCTAATGATATCGAAATCAGATTTGAAATGCCTCTTCAGCTCACTATTCAGACTCTCACTCAACTGTGTACTTCTCATCCCCAATGTGAAAACATCCTGCATATAGCATTCAGCCCATTTCTCTCTCACCTTGTATATACTATCCAACCAAGTTTGCTTGCTCGCCTTTGTCCTCATGAGCTGAAATGCATGTTGAAATGTAGCCTCATCCTCATACTCAAACATACATGCACTAAAGTCTGAGAGAATACTTGGTTCTTCCTCACTGCCTTCATCATCTACATGTTTGGGATCTTTCTTGCTGCCTTTTTTCTTGCTGCCTTTTTTCTTGTTGCCTTCATCTTCATCTTCGGGTTCAGCTAGATGTTTGACAGCATTTTGCATAATGTGGAAAGTACACAAGCCATGCCATGCTTCTACAAACACTTCCTTAACTGCTTTTCCCATTGCAAAATCTTGATCAGTATAAATTGTTTTTGGTTGCTTGCCATTATGTGCTTTGAGGAAAGTCTCAAATAACCACTTGAAGGACTCAAATGTCTCATCATATAAGAGAACGGCACCAAAAACCACTGTTTCTCTAAACTGATTGAACCCAACAAATACACCAAAAGGTCTACTTTCCTTGTTTGTTCCAAAAGTAGTGTCAAAACTGACAACATCACCAAAATATGCATAGTCAGTGAGCATTTTAGCATCAACCCAAAATATATTTGCTATTTGTTCTTCTATGTCCATCTGCAATGCATATTGAAATGAAGGATTCTCAGCAATTTTATCTTGAAAATACATAAGCATGCTTCCCGCTTGACCATATGCCATCTCTCGCTGGCGCTTGCCCCGTAAATAATTCTTGTGATCACGAAGAGTATAGCTGAGATTGGCTGAACCACCAACTTGCACACACGCCAACTCATGTGCTGCTTTCGGCCCAATTCCTGCATCGTCAGCTGTCTCAATTTCAAAACCTTGTAACTCTGAAATTTTTCTTTGAGATACCATCAAGTGTGAGGTTTGTGGCAACTGAAGCATGTGATTGTGTTCTAAAAACAAATCATAAACTTTATAAGTTCCCTTCTCCTGGTCCATTGTAAGACCCATGCGAACCCGACAATCCGTTCTAGTTTGAGCTCTTGGACACTTTGTTAGATGATCCCTTTTATCTTCCTTTCTATGCCCCTCATTTGCACAAACATATCTGCAGGATCTAACCTTCCCATCTGACTTTCTTTTATTTGAGAACCTTTTCCTAACCTCAAATCCCTTTTGACCTCCATAGCTAATCCAAAACATCCAAGCCTCTTCTACAGTACTGAACTCCATGCCAACTTTTGGCACCAAACCAGACAGCAAACCCTCCCTACAGAAACAAATTGATTTGGTGGTACTTTAAACAACTAAAATCTATCAAATCTCATGGGAAAAATAAACAGCAGTAACATTACACACCTATTTGCTTCCATCTCGTATATGCAGATTTCTTTTGGTTGCAGGAACACACGATCTAATGAGGGGCCAGGGGAAGAATTAGGCAACAAATTGAATGGATCGATCAAATGAAATGCAAGAAGAATGGAGGAATCAGTACATAGGAGGAAGATTAACGCACCTATTGCTTCCAGATAGCAAACGAGATCGCAGCAGGCGCCCGCCGCCTCACGGCTCGCCCTCGCGCCAGGCGCCGTCGCGCTCGCGCCAGAAATAATCGTCTTCGCGCCAAAAACAGAGCATTAGCGCTAAAAGACTAGCAGCTGGTGGCTGGTGGGCCGTGCTATGCTGGGCTGAAGCCCAGTCCGTGAAGGAAAGGACCTGGTATGCGCTGTGGCTGGTGAGATTCGAATATTCGATACTGCAGGGTAACATCAGTGCACGTGATGGTAGAGGATCCCGTTCCGGGAGAGGGAGGCGGGGCACACAGTCATCTGATGGGCCTTAAGATTCGTGCAAAGACTCCGGTGCTTGCAGCGTGTCTGTAGGATATTCCTTCTGCTCCGTGTACCGTACTAGACTAGAAGCCGTCAGCCTAGTACTAGCAAGTGTTTTAAAACTTTTTTTTATTTTGTGAAATAACAATTATTTTGACATTGAGATAACTGCATTATAAAGTTTTGTAATTACCTCATCACCTTCAAACTTTTGGATAAAAAAAAATGTTACTGGCTCTTGTCTTCCTTTCCTTCTTGAAACTAAGGACTTAGATTTGTTTAGTGCCAATATTTGCCCTACGAAAATGACGGCATGCCAAAAAATTTTGGCCATGGCTTGATTTACGTCTAAAAATTGGCATTCTAACCTTTTTTAGCCAAAATTATGGCAAGTTTCTAGAAACTTCTTGAGCTCATAAGAGAACTTTGCCATGTTTTGGCACCAAACCAAGTGAATGCTCAAATTTTTTACCATAATTTTGGCATGCCCTGATTTTGGCGAGCCATAATTTTGGCTTGCCCTCATGTTAGTTTGGCACGTATTGGAAGCCAACCAACCAGGCTCTAAACACGCATTTCTTTTACGTGACGGCAGTGTGTATGGTTTGCAGTCTGAACAGCGAATTGAGCTTTTGAGTGGGAAAAAAAGAAGAAGAATGGCTCTCCTTTTCTTTTCTTCGCCAAAGAAAACAACGCAGGAAGACACGTTTTTGTGGTTGCCTCACTGCCTGGTTCATTCTTCGGGTGGGATGCCGCGATCTTCTACCTGGTAGAGTTTTCCGGGTCAAATATGAACACGTGAAAGCCGCGACAAGGAAAATATCTTATTTCGAACAGGCTTTGAGGTATCGGAATGGCTTCATTTATCAGGAATGCGGATAAAAACTCACCCCTTTCAGTTTCAACACATTGCTTAAACTAGTAGAAAAACACATTGCTTAAAAAAAGAATCAATAGAATGTCCCCGTGAACCGAAGTTCAAGAAGGATACAAGAAGCCTTTGCATCTGAGAGTTTATTGTCGAAACATATGTGAGCCCCATGAATTATGGAGGTTTTGAAAAATCAGAAACCTTTAAATAGTTAATAAGAGGCACACACCTACATAGCATAACCATAGACCAAGAGCACTATCCGATGCTACTAGCAAAAAAGAAATCTGCAAAGCACCCAGCCACCTCCCAAAGTAACTCATCAAGCCACTCGATTCTATTGTCACATACTGTAAGACGAGCAAATCTAGTTCTTGTACAGGCCTCTGCACCGTAGAGAGGACTAGAACTGTATAACTACTGATCAACTGGACGTCTGGATCCTGTCAACTGTCATGGGCCAACCTTTGGACCTGAGTGAGCAAGGAGCAAGGCCGTAGGTTGGGCTTAGAAATCAAAGGTGTGGTGTGAGTAGGCCTTGGGCTTTGTACCTCGTGCAGCCCATGAACATACTTCACATACACGATCAGTTACTACATTCCTGTGACTCCGTTCTGTTCTTGTTCCTCCTTCCCTCCTCGGGGGCTCGAGTCTCCCCCTTCCCAAACCCAAATTCTCCAATCTTGCTGTTTACCACAGATTACCCCAGAATTACCTAGAGGAACACAACAGATTATCCTGGATCCGTCGCAGAGGCCGAATTGTTCCTTTGTTCTAAAAAAATAGATTACCATGTATCCGTAATTCTGTAATTATCAACTGTTTTCGGTTAAGCACGGCAGTGGATAATCCTTTCTCTAGATTGGCATCGCCGTGCGGTGCGCGCCTTGCCGTGGACGGAAAAGGGATGGCGCAGCCGCCGCCCGAGCCCCTGTCGCTCGCCGGCCGCCGGGTGGCGTTCACGACGCCGCAGACGGGCGGCGGCGGCGCCTACGGCGGCCGCCTGGGCGCGCTCCTGCGGCAGCGCGGCGCGAGCCCGGTCCCCGTGCCCACCATCGCCGTCCACCCGCACGACCCCGACCGCCTCCGCCCCTTCCTCCTGCCCGGCGCCCTGGACCCCTTCGCCGCGCTCGCCTTCACCTCCCGCTCTGGCATCTCCGCCTTCGCCCGCGCGCTCCCGTCCTCCCACCACCCGCTCTCCGACGCCTCCGCGCTCCCCTTCACCGTCGCGGCCTTGGGCAGCGACGCGGACCTCCTCGACGGCGCCTTCCTCTCGCGCCTCTGCGGCAACGCCGGGACAAGGGTAACCGTCCTCGTCCCCGACGTGGCCACCCCGGCCGGCCTCGTGGAGGCGCTGGGCCGCGGGTCCGGCCGCCGCGTGCTCTGCCCGGTCCCGGAGGTCGTCGGCCTGCGCGAGCCCCCCGTCGTGCCGGACTTCCTCGCGGGGCTCGAGGCGGCCGGCTGGGTGGCCGTGCGCGCGCCGGCGTACGCCACGTGCTGGGCCGGGCCGGGCTGCGCGGAGGCGCTGGTGGGCCCGGACGCCGCGGCGCCTGACGCCGTCGTGTTCACGAGCACGGCCGAGGTGGAGGGCCTGCTCAAGGGTCTGGACGCCGCGGGGTGGAGCTGGGCGCGGTTGAGGGCGCGCTGGCCCGGCATGGTCGTGGCCGCGCACGGGCCGGTCACCGCCGCCGGCGCCAGGAGTCTCGGCGTCGAGGTGGACGTCGTGAGCGCCAGGTTCAGCAGTTTTCATGGGGTTGTTGATGCTCTTGCCACAACGTTTTCTCCCCAAAAAACAGTGTAATTGGACTTTTACCATTGCATTGACTGGAATTCTCGAAGCCACCAAATATCGTCCGATTCATGAATCTTCCCAACTACGGAGTAGCTGAAAGGATCACCTGTGAATTAGATGTATTGTAGACACACAGAGTAAACAATAGTTTATCCAAACTTCAACACTTCTTAATTTGTTTGTGAGAAAGTGTGAAGAGACTTGAATTTAAGAATTCAGCCATCATAATTGTATGAATTTTACATACTAATTCGAAAATAGCCAATAAATTGGGTATGATCTTTTCAATATAAACTATTTCAACATTAAATTCCGTTGCTTTTACAATGTTTCCATGTGAACCCTGGTCTGTAGAAAAGATAATCTGAGTTAAGGAAATACTACATTTGGGCATTTTATTATAGCCCTAGCCCACTGCATTTTTTTTAATCTCCTCACTTTCTTTTTTGACAGTCACAAGATGAAAGAGAATTGGTATAGGAGCCTGCAAACTCAGTGCAAATCTCCCAACTTTATTTTGCACCAACTTGCCACCTAGAACGTGATACCTCCTAAATAGATTGTAAATCTACCCTCAACCAACCCAGCTTGTATCTGTTTATCATGATCACCAAAACTGGGTTGATATGATGCACACTTCTTGCTCTCCCTTCTCTATAATATTCTTTCTGGTGCATATAAGAGAAGGTGGATTTGGACCAGAGCTCAGCACCACTTGCAACCTTAGAAAATGGTGAGCTCAAACAAGGGTAAAGTGTGTGTAACTGGGCGCTTCTGGGTTCATTGCCTCTTGGCTTATCAAACAGCTTCTCGAGGCTGGATATCATGTGGTAGGGACTGTCAGAGACCCAGGTATTTGCACATATGTCATTCCTTTTGCATCAATCCTCATGATTACGTTAGTTCTTGTATATTGATCCTTCTACAATGAACTTTTTTTCTAACTTGTCAGAAAATCGCCAAAAAGTGGCACACCTTTGGAAATTGCCTGGTGCTAAAGAAAGGCTACAGATTGTTCGAGCTGATCTGTTGGAAGAAGGGAGCTTTGACGAAGCCGTGATGTCTTGTGATGGCGTCTTCCACACTGCATCGCCTGTCCTCGCTAAATCTGATTCTAGTAGCAAGGCATGCTGAATTTGCTTTAAACAGATCACCCTTTCATTTACATATGCATCTGAATCATCCTACTAGTCTTTTTCACTCTAGTTTATTTTTCTTTTAGAAGTTAAGACCATCGTTCAAATTCCAGTTTCCTTCTGTGGAAATGCATCTACACTGATGTTAGACTGTTTTCTTTGTGGTGTTCATGTTACAGGAAGCAACGCTTGTTCCTGCAGTAAACGGTACTCTGAACGTGCTAAGATCGTGCAAGAAGAACCCTTTTCTGAAAAGGGTTGTTCTTACATCTTCGTCATCTGCAGTGAGGATCAGGGATGATGCTCAGCCGAATATCTCACTGGATGAAACAATATGGAGCTCTGTGCCACTCTGTGAAAAGATGCAGGTGATACATGGATCTCCCTACCTGTTTTTTGCATTCCCATGTGACACCAAATGTTGATCGAAAAATGACGTTATCCTTTTTCTTTCCATCCAAAGCTATGGTATGGCCTGGCGAAAGGTATGTGCTGAGAAAGCAGCATGGGAGTTTGCCAAGGAGAATAACATTGACCTTGTGACTGTTCTTCCCTCATTTGTGATCGGGCCCAGTTTATCCCATGAATTATGCGTTACAGCTTCAGATGTCCTTGGCTTATTACAAGGTATTTATGCTCCTTCTAGAATCACCATTTAGTTATGGTTTTTCATATCTCAATCTGTTAACCATCATAGGTATTCAGCTTTTCAGTTGAGTCCTAACAAAATGACCTTTCAGGTGACACTGCCAGGTTTAGTTGTTACGGAAGGATGGGATACGTCCACATTGACGATGTCGCAAGCAGCCATATCCTTGTGTACGAGACGCCTGAGGCCACCGGGAGATACCTATGCAGCTCAGTTGTGCTGGACAACAACGAGCTGGTCTCCTTCCTTGGAAAACGATACCCGATCTTCCCCATCCCTCGGAGGTTAGTTGATCGTTCAGATACGTGCCACTGATCACATAACATCGACGCTTTGAGTTTCGACTGAAACTCGCCTCCTGAAATTGCTCTGCAGGCTGGAGAACCCGTACGGTAAGCAGACGTACCAGCTGAACACATCCAAGCTGCAGGCGCTGGGCTTCAAGTTCAGAGGACTGCATGAGATGTTCGACGACTGCGTCCAGTCGCTCAAAGACCAGGGCCACCTGCTGGAGTGCCCGCTGTGATGGAGTTGTCGTCGACAAGAACAGGCCATAGCCAAACACAATTATTGTTAGATCATGTCCGCAAATCGTTGGGTCCAAGCCAATATGTTTCAGTGATTCCATGTCATGTAAGCTGCTGTTGTCCATTCATCGTTCACGGATTATACGAGTACATGAATAAAATGGTTGGCTCAGAGTTGGGTCACGTCCCAAATCGTTTGCTGGCTCCAAGCCAGTATGTTTCAATGATTCCGTGTCATGTCAGTGTCCATTCTTAAGCTGCTGCTGTCAGTTCGTCGCTCACGGATTATACGACTACTTGAATAAATCTCACCATTTGCTTTACCTTTATTTTCATCTTTTCACAATCTTAATCACAAATTCCCCAGTGCACAGGCACAAAGATGTACATCGTTTGCAAGCCACCAGAACTAACTCAAAACTACTCACGATTCACAGCCACAACCCGTATCTACACACTCTCTCTCATGCACATCCATTCTACTCCTACAGACTCTGTAAGTTGTCACGACGCAGTGTCCAAATGGACAAATAAAAGACCAACAGCAACAACCAAAACACCATGGCGCCGCCTAGTTAGCCAGGTCCCTATGTAGTATGTACTGTACGGGGCGTATGCCCCCCCCCCCCCCCCCCCCCCCCCCCCCCCCCCCAGGGAGCCGTGCAGACCTTCCTCGGGCACCATGGAAGCCGTTCTCGCGTGTGGTCTTCATGCAGTGCACCATCTCTGACTGGTGGACCCCAAGGGATGGCTGCCGTGAGAACACCAAGTCCCCCCTGACACGCTCTACTATAGCGAATACGAGAACAAGGGACCTGGTGCCGTGAGGGTGGCCAGGTGAACTGACGCTTCATGTTATATATATAGTTTAGTTAGACTCCTCCCTCCTATTTAAAAAAATTTGTCACTTTCAGCCTCTTCAACTATTTTCCAGTCAATTGCCATTTCACCTTTTCACAAACTCAGGTAGACGGTGTTGCCGCGTAGCACGTCTCATCTCAATTGCCATTTCACCTCTTCACAAACTCGGATAGACAGACGGTGTTGCCGCGTTGCCAAAACTACTATGTAACTTGAAATGGTCGGTTGAGAAATACGGTAACTTAAGTCATCAGCTAAGAATTGGAAAAGGATGCTCAAAGCAACATGGCCAGTAGATTCAAAAGGAAACAAGTTCGTTCCATTAGTAATGGGTTGGCAATTACCGCTGGGAATACACGCAAATCGTTTTGGAATGGTCAGTCGATCAGCCTCCATTTCTATGTTGCCGGGCTGTTGAACCTTTTTGTCATCGTGAGCCTATCTATATAAGTGATCGACCTCGCGATCCGTTCAGATAATCTAAACCAATCCAGTTCAGAGAAACACACGGTCCAAAGCCTTTGCACTCTACAGTCTGCACTCCAGCCTCTCTAGCATAGCATCGCAAGTCTCCAAGGCGAGCACCTACACTCCAGCCTCTCTGTACAAGCTCTGCAATGGCGAGCCAGCAGTCCGCCGCCGACGTGGTGTTGGCCGCGGATGGCAGCGGCAACTACACCATCGTGGCCGCTGCCATAGTCGTCGCGCCGTCCAACAGCAACAAGACTTTCGTCATCCACGTCAAGCGCGGCGTCTATAGGGAGTTCGTCGTCCTGGGGCAGGACAAGCCCAACATCATGCTCTTCGACGACGGCATGGACGCCACCGTCATCACGGGCACCGCCGACACTCCCGCCGACACTAGTGTTCTAAAGATGCACCATCCGCGCTGCAGTCCCGGGAGCCGTGCAGACCTTCCTTCGACGCCCGTGGAAGCCATTCTCATGCATGGTTTCATGCAGTGCACCATCTCCGACGTGGTGGCCCCAATGGATGGCTGCCGTGGGAGCACCAGTCCCCCTGACACGCTCTCTACTATGGCGAGTACGAGAACAAGGGACCTGGTGCCGTGGTGGCTGGCCGAGTGAGCTAGCGCCACGTCCACGTCACACGTCGACGACAAGCTTCTTCACCATGGAGAAGCTCATCCAGAGTTGTGTATTAGCTTGCAGCTTTCCTTCAAAGAATTAATTGTGTGTTTCCCCGAAGTTCGGCTTCCTTTTTGGTAAGATTGTATAAGAACCACTGTTTTGGTCAATATAGGCCAATCACTTCATAACTGAACCTTGTGCATCTCTGCAACTTCAGTCAAACTGCCTCAAATCTCTTTTGCCACCGTACCTTAACACGTTTTTCATTAAAAGATGCAATTTACAGACACAATCTTGATGCGGTCAAACATCACCTGTATGTTTTTGTTCAGATATGCCGTATACATTCTCTAATCTGCTCTTGTATGCTAGCAAGTCTAGATAGATTACTTGTGGTTTGGATATGTCACGAACATGAAAGCCGTGAGCACATAATTTGTTTCGTCATCACTATTGATTTGTTCTAAATCCAATGTGACGTGTGCAATGCCAGGGTACGACGCTGTATTTAAGCTACCTTTCCTCCTCACTTGTGCGCCTCTAATTATCGCCCACGGATTATACGACAACATGAATAAAATCGTTGGCTCAGAATTGGGTCACGTCCCCCAAATCGTTTGGTTCCAAGCCAATATGTTCCAATGATTCCATGTCATGTCAGTGTCCTTTTTAAGCTGCTTCTGTCAGTTCATTGCTCACGGGATCATACGACTGCTTGAATAAATCTCGCCATTTGCTTCACCTTTATTTTAATCCCAAATTCCCCAATGCACAGGCACAAAGAAAAATGTACAGCGTTCAAGCCACTCGACCTAACTCAAAACTACTCACAATTCACAGCCACACCCGTATCTACACGACTACACACACTCTCTCTCGCATGCACACCCCTCTACTCCTACTCTCTGTAAGCTGTCACGACGCAGGTGTCCAAATGGGCAAAGACCAAGAGCAACAACCAAAACCACAATGGCGCCGCCTAGTCAGCCAGGTCCCTATGTACAACGTATCTGAAGGAGGACTTGTACGGCACCCACTCGACGCACCTGTCGGGCCTCCTCTTCAGGCCGTGCTGCAGCTGCTGGGCCGCCTCCCGCTGGGCATCCGACATGGTCTCCCACACCAGCTCCACCAGTGCCGCAGCTCCAGCGCGGCGTCCCTGGCGTAGTAGTGCAGCACCTTGGGCAGCAGCAGGCCTGCTCCTCACCGCCACGCCGCCCTGGATGAACTCTGTTCGCGCCGCCTCTAGCTGCTCGTGGATCTTCTTCGCCGTGTACAGCCGGACCTGCAACGATGCGATCAAGAGAAGGTCTTGCAGTGAGCCTTTTGCAATGCTCATGTTTTTCACTCTGAAAATGTTAAACCTTAAGAGCTTACAGGCGGGTCTGAGAATGCACCGGTCGACAGCGCGAAGTGCGCGATCGGCTCTGGATGGTGGAGGGCGTAGGGGTGCCTGGCCGACCCTGCCGTGGATCTTTTCGCCGGCGTGAACAGCGCACGGACCCACTGAAAATGTTATTCCCGTTAGTTTGTTTGTTCTGTGTTTCTGATGAGTGGCTCTGTTTTTTGTCGCTGAAGAAAATGCTATATATTTTGCTAATGTACGTACCAATGATGGACGATGGGATTGGCATCCGAGAATTGAGTTCTGAATGGTCTGAGCGTTCACTGATTGCCCACCCACATTATACGCAGCCTGACGAAAAAGTTGTCAAAATTGTCAGATACATTTTGTCTGTAAATAGAAATAGCACCAGCAAATGTAATGTTGTACCTTCAGAATCATGTCCGTACTCTTCATGCGTTTATCATGTAGACCATAGGCCAGAAAAGCCTGTATCACAAGGCAGTAATACAGGTTAAGCATGGATTCTGGGTTAACAATGGGCCATAGGAAAGGTGAGATGTAATTTTCAGTATAGAGCAGTACATGCATCACTAGAGCATTGTGGATATTAATCCAAAAGCAGAGCTGCTCCTCATGTGTCATCTTCAGTGGGTCAACTTTTTCGAGGCGCTGTATCAGGGACCTATGGGACACAGCGTGGATATATAAATCAGTATCTAGAGACTTTTGTCTTTATTAAGTCTCTTATCCCAATAATAAAAGTTCAAAGGAATTTTGCAATGTTTTTTCTTGTTTCAGTTGCTCACCTGATAGTCTCCAGCATTTTTGAGGCATAATCAAACTTGTCAGCATCAATGCGTATCCTCGGAATGACAATCATGCCTATGTTTTGTTCATTTTCCTCTTTCTGGAATCCATGCTGGCGTGGGCTATCGAAGTTGAACCGAGGGCTCCAACTATCATTACGGCGCCTCGGAGAAAAAGTACTTGAAGATGAAACTGAAGGACTTGGTGAAGCCATGCATTCTGCATCTTGCGGTTGTGTGCTTGAAAGTTTGCAGTAGACAGCGCAATGCAGCTTAAGATGTCCTCCGATAATTTGCATGAGATCTTAGGAACGTATTCGGAAATAGAAGCACTCAAGAAGTTCACAAGGCTGGAATGCCTTGCACCTGATTTTGGTATCTCCTGTAAGATATGAGAGTTACATCAGTCACCGTATATTCACTGACAGAAAGATCATATGCTAAACTAGTATGAAAGAATGAAGAGAAATGGTATGTGCACTGACAGATTTTGAGACGGTTGGCAAGTTGAAGGCTGCAGAATGCTTGATATCCCTCAAACGGAGCGCACCCTCATCGATGTTTTTCAGTGTTTCTTGATCCACCTGCTGCTAGTGGCATTTTAGTGTAAGGACATTGAACATCTAAAATTTAGACTGTCAAATCTTGCATGCTTAGTTATGTACCTCGCTTGTGAACTGCAGGATTCAGATACATATTGATCAAATGCTCTTCTGTAGAGAGAGAGCAGATGTAGTTCCTTGCGTATGACTTCCTGCTCGAGAGCTGCAATCTCCCTACTAAATCTGCAACAGACTGCAGAATTGCAAGGTCTAAGAAACCATATACAGTCTAAATGAAACAGTGGCAAATGAACAAGAACACATTTCTGTCACGGGTGGATGTAGATAGAAGGGAATTGGAAGGGAGTTGAACCTGACCCAAGCAGCCCGACCCGCTAATGGCGGCGGCCGGACCACAAGGGCAGGCGATAGAAGCACTAGATTGATTTTCTTATCTCTTGCTTGCTTCCTTTGATACATCTCCTCTCATTATATAGAGAGGATTACTTAGCCAAAAACACTTAACCCTAACCCTAATGGACCTAGCCCAATAGGCCCAAGTGGCCCAGCCGACTCCATGACAATTTCTCAATTCGGTTTTCATCACCATGTCATGAACATGTTTGTGTTTAGATTTTTAAACTTTTTTCCCTGAATAAACCAGATACATAATTCAAAGGATAGTCTGGCCTACAATCACATCCACTCAGATATGAATGTCAGTTATGTACTAAGACAGTAAGAGCACTACTACTGATTGAAGAGTAGCATACAACGTATGCATCTTCAATTTCATCTGCTTTAAGGGGGAAAAAATATACTGTCCCCACATTTTGAAATAATTTTGTAGGAGTTGCTACAAACCTTTGAGGTAGCCTTTTGGGTTCGTTCTGTTGCTTTTTTGGAGTAATGGACTGGCAATTGCTCTGGCAAGTTAAGTGAGTGCCTTCTGTTGAACTTCTCTCTATGGGTGGTCTGCATGATAAAAGGTCATTTCAATAAGTAAACTGGGTAGATTGCCTATGCCGAAAAAAAAACTTAAGATGGATCCAGTTTACTCACAGGTTTGCAGTAGGAGAGTCGTGGTGACATGTCCAATGCGCCTTCATGTTTCTTCAGAATGCTAAATGGGAAGCAGTAAATTATTAGAACAGCACCTTCCATTTGATGTATTGGCACAAATTGATTGAAAGGCTTCTCAACGCTCTAGGCCTTGTTAAAACTAACTAAGGAAATCGCTAGGGATAAATTCTGCATATACTATGTTTACAGATAAGCGTGGTAAAGTAAATTTAAGAGTAGGTCAATCCATACCGATACCATTGTCAACCATTTTCTAGAAGATGAATTCTAGACAGTGGACTATACTACAGTGGTACCGTACTTGTGGTCTAAAGGAATTCATTGTGATCTGAAGAGGACGGTTGAACTGTAGAGCGAGAAGTTAATAGGCCGCTGAACTGAAAATAATGCGCAATTGCTGTGTATGCCCCAATACGGATGATGAACTGAAACAGCTCTTAAACACGGTTAGAATGCTACAGGTATCTGTCCACTTGTGTCCTTTATTCAGGTTTCCTGCACACCTATTCAGCGCTTGCGAATTACTACTCCTCTGCGGCTCTGCGCGTTCACGGGCGCTTAATTTCTTACTGAAGCTGCTCTTTCAACATGTGCAGTGCCAATTAATCATGAGGAATTCAGCAACTTACAGGAGGAAATTTCCATGGAATTTTCAGGAGTTGCTGAGAGAAGTGCCAGTCCTAACCTCCGTGAAGAGTACCGGTGCTGGAGACTGCAAGACGATTGAACCGACCTCGGCGTGCCGGCGCAGGGACCCCGTCTCCGAGAGCACCCTGACCTGGATTCCCTTTCCATCTCCGACCGAGCCTTCGCTCCCCTCACCTCCGAGAACCTGCCAATCGCCAGCTATCGATCAATCCATGGCCAAGTAGCCTGTGCAATGCTAGCTATCTCCACAGAGATGCATCTGATCACTCTTCAGTGATCTTATCAGGCTGGATCAACATTGCTGTGGGCAGTAGAGAATATGAGTATCTGGCAGCAGGGATGCCGTACCTTGAGCTGTTGCCGGGAAGAGTGAGCTGTCCATGTACAAAGCGAGAAAGGCGTCCGCCGTGGCTCAGCTTTGTACGGGGAGCTAGAGCTCAACCTGCTCCGTTTCTCGAAAGAGCTGAGCTTATTCGCCCCTGCAAAGGAAAAGGACACAAGGCTTTCTTGGATCCACCGACAGAACTACTAGTAGCACCAAGAGCAATGGAGGAGGAGCAGAGCAGGCTCCTCGTCGCTTGCCAACGGCGCTGGACCGCTGCTGGTATAAGAACGAGGAAGAGAGGCTGGAGGGAGAGCAGGAGAATAGCCGGGAGGCGAAAGGGGCACAGGAAAGCTGGCGCAGCAGAAGCAGCCGCCGCCAAAACAAATGGGAATGGAAAAGACGGCCAGGAAAAGCAGGTGTTTAAAAGGAGGAGGAAGAAAGAGGGAGGGGAGGGAGAGAGAAGGAATCAGGCTGTGGCATCAATCCTCGTTGTCCCACCGCTGTTAATTCTTTAACCGAGGGAACAGGGAAAGGCCAGCGGCCGATTCCATTCCCAAACCACGGCAATCTAATCAGCACTAGCAGGAAGGAGATGGAGACGATGATGATACTCTGTGGATCAGTAGCAGCATCAGAAGCGGGGACAAGCACCAAATCTTTTTGTTTTTTTTTTTGGCAAAAAGAGAGGGTGTGTGTGAGCGAGAGAGTGACTGAATGAGTGGAGTATCATTGGGTCCGGGGAGCAGGGAAGGCAGGTGGGAATAATACGGGGATCTGGTTGCTGGCCCTCCTCTCCCGTTTCTTTGGTTTTTCTTGGGAATGCAAAGTGGTCACGCCAAAGATATCCATTCTTGATCCATCAGCATTCAGCAGCACACACAAAAAAAATTCTGACACAGCAACACACAACTCCGACTGTAGTGGTTACTACTTCCGACTTCTCTGGGTGATGCCATATTAGTGGCAGGAGCACATGACATATCATTTATGGCCGTCCGATTGTAAAATCAGGTGGTCAACCGCATTTTTACCTGAGGGGATGCAGATGCATCACGCATGCACGCCTGAGCCTCTGAAATACTCTCTGCACGTTGGCTCCCTTGTTTCTGAAAACAAAACAAAAAAAAAAAACACTTGCTTCAAATTTGGGTGGGATGGAACGTGCTGATCGTTTGACACTGCTAACAGGGGCAACACACGCGGCCGCACCTTTCTGTGGAACGGAAGCAAACGCGGTTGATTGACTGTGAGCCCCTGACCGACGGTCAACTCGAACCGAACCGACCGGTGCCTTGCACCAAGAGCAGCCCGAGAGCCCAGGATCGCGTGCTGCACGAGACCCTTGCGATGCATGCACGCCCGCTCCTTCCCGTGAACCCCTGCGCAAAGTTGGTTCGGTTCGTCCTCCGAACCCTGTTCTCTGATGCAACATCTCGCTCACCTCCTCGTTGTCCTGTCCTGTGAATCTGTGATCCCCCGCAATAATGCAGCCATGCAGGTACGCAAACAGTCGCGAGCGATCTTGCTAACAAAAAATAGAAAAAGAACAGCAGCGAGCGAGATTTGTCACAGGCGCAGCAGGCGCCGCGACAAGCGCGGGGTCGCTGTCGTCCGTCGAGCACGAGCAGGAGCAGGAGCAGGAGCCAGGAGCAGGCGAGCAGCCAAGGAGCAAGGGCGGATGACTGAGCACCAAGCCCAGACCCAGAGAGATTCGGCGTGCGGGCGCTGCCGTGCACTCTCGAGGGTCGAGGGCGAGGCAACCGGACAAACAGTTACAGGGGGGGGTTGTGCGTGCGAACGAGGCCGGGCTGTGCCCACCACCAGCACCGCCAGTTCGCCACTGTATCGCGTCGCAAGGCATCGGATTAGTACTGCCTCGTGGTCGGGCGGGAGTACTGTCAGCACGCTGCCTGGCCATTATCGGCGCTCGATTATGTACAGATATATAATAATTTAATAGATATGAGGTATCGGCGGCCGAGATCGGAGTGACAAGGATGGGCCGCCCGGGATCCGCTGGGGTGGGGGTCGAACGAAGCTCTCTCTCGACGGGGAGGCGCGACGAATCCGCCGCGGTTGGATTATTCTATGCGAAACAGCGCGGCGAGAGGCAAAAGCGAGGAGCATCTTCGTTGGGTGAGCGCGAGCGGGCACGGCTAGCGGCATGGCGCAGATCGGGGGCGCGAACGCGACGGCCGGGACCCCCCAGCGCCAGCGCGCGCGTGCACCGGCCCCCGTGCGCCCCCATCCATGTCCGCCCGCCGACGCGTGCGTGCGGGCGCCGAGAAGCGAGGCGTGGCGCGCAACGGGACGGGCTCACCCCGTGGGCGGGATCTGCAGCACCAGGGAGCTGAGATTTTTCGCGAGCGGGTGCGGCGCCCGCGCGTACTTGTTTGTTCCGGTTCGTTTCGTGGGCGTCCGACGCTTGGCGTACGCAGGCTGCGTCGGAGTGGGCCGGGAGGGGGGGGGAACGGCGCGCGGTCGGGCGTGCACGCGCCTGGACGGCGTTGGCGTGGCGGCGACCCGCGTCGGTCGGCGTCCAAGGTTGGTGGCCGTGATCGGGCCACCTGACTTGCTGCCGCTGCGTTACGTGCGCGGCGGGGATGGCGGCCCTGCTGCCGCTGCTGCATGGCAATGGCAGACTCGGCAGCTCGCTGCTCCTGTCCTGCCGCACGCGCTCTGCAGACTGTTTGTTAGGCCTCCTCCAACAATAACACCTCCGCTAGCTCATAAGTGTCTAACTTACCATTTTGCTTACGTAGAAGGGAGAGAATGTACCATCTCTTTTCAAAAGCTAAGCTCATAGAAAAAAGTGGGCTCAATATCTATTATCTTTAAAACAGAAGTAAAAGGAGCCACCAGATTCACCGAGAGGTCCTAGAAAATCACACGTTAATCTAAAAAAGACAAGGATTTAGACCGGCTCCAAGGTTGGTAGCCGTGATCGGGCCACCTGACTTGCTGCCGCTGCGTGCGTGTGCGCGGCGGGGATGGCGGCCCTGCTGCCGCTGCTGCATGGCAATGGCAGACTCGGCAGCCGCTGCTCCTGTCCTGCCGCACGCGCCCTGCAGGCTGGTTGTTAGGCCTCCTCCAACAATAACACCTCAGCTAGCTCATAAGTGTCTAACTCATCCTTTTGCTTACGTGGAAGTTCTTTTTCAAAAGCTAAGCTCATAGAAAAAGTGGGCTCAATATTTAATAAATGTGAGAGATGTAAGACCCAAGATGCTTTAAACAATGTGCGATGAGATAGACCATTGAACAAGTTATCTCTTAGCTATCTCTTATATGAGTTGGACACATTTAGAGCTAGTGTGTGTGTGTTAGCTCACCCATTGAGGGAGACCTTAGGAAAAGTGGCGCGCGTGGTGTGATCGAGCAGACCAGAAGGAAAAGACGATTTTGGTTCGGTGCGTGCCGTGCTGCGGCGCGCCGCGATGAGCCGGCCGGTCCTGTTCCGTGGCCGTACACGTGTGGCTCGCGATGGCCCGGGGAGGGGGCCCGCGCTCCCCTGTGAGGCTGTCCATGTGTCGGTGGCGTTGGCGATCGATCTGCCCGTCTGCCGGATCGGGGAGCCATCTTCCCATTCATTGTGCCTGCTACGCGCGCTAGGTGGCGGCCGGCCGGACGATCGGATCCAATCATCCGACCGAGGGCCAAGAGAAAGCGGGGCACACGCAGACGCAGCATCTGCTCGCGCTTCTATCCGTCCCGTCCTGGACCTGGGCCTGCCTGCGCCGTCCATCATCGTCAATCAGGGTCCCGGAACCTTTGCGAGGCCGAGGAAATTTCATGGCGGCCCGCAGCTAGCCGTCCCGACATGGATAGGATCGCGGGGACCACCGGACCGGCGCCCTCTTCTCCTATACGGCTACAGTTGGGAGTACCTTATTTTTTCGGCTGATCCGTCCTTTCCTATACAGCTAGCGCGCGCGTGGGCACCTACTTCCTTTGGGGCCGGAACCATGTTGGAAGGGTGGTTTGTTCTGCGGATTAGTTGGAAGAAACAAGCTCGTGAGCTCTCATATACGTACTACTATCTCACACCACTAAGCACCCGTGTAAAGTGATCTCAGTCAGCGTGGCTGGTTGTTGGTTTGTACGTGGTCCAAGCCTTCTCTTTTTTTTTCCCCCCTTTCTTGTTGCTTGGACCTTGCGAGTATGGTCCAGACTATCTTAGTGACGACTTGCTTGCAGAGGATTAGTATCG